>SJXQ01009179.1:578219-593519 GCA_006408695.1 Aepyceros melampus
ATGGCGATTCCCCCGACATGGGTGCCGCAGGGTTGAAAGTGTGTGACGCTGGGGGGTAGGAGACGATCTGGAAGTACAGGTAGAGGGATCCATGCGGTGATCCAGGGGCCAGGCGGGAGCTGGGGTGGGCAGGCGTGTGGTGCCCTGCGGGCTTTGTGCAGCCAGAAGGATGCTGTTGGTCTCCCTTGCCCGGCAGTGGTCACTGGAAGGCAGGTCCAAAGCCAGGCCCCTTCCTGGTGTCCATGTCCAGGCCTGACTGGGTTCAGCGCTCAGGACAGAGCTGCCTCTCCCTCGACTTGTCCGTCTGTCCATGCATCCGTGCCCCACCCCACCCCCCGGCCCGCACTGGCACAGCAGCTCCCGCACCTTTGGGGGTCTTGCAGCATCTGTGGGAAGTGTCACCTGGCCGAGCCGTCCTCTGGACTGGACGTGGAGAGGTGGTGGCTGTGGAGCCTGGCTCAGGGGACCCCAGACTAGCAGCGGCATCTCCTGTGACCTCAGTCTGACTCTCAGCCGAGCCTCCCTGAACAATCTCCCATCTCCTCCCACACATCCCCTGCCGACCAGCGAGGAATTCTCTTTCTGCTCTGTTCTTCTCAAATCAAAACACTGTTTGAACAGTGAGAACATCCTCTTATGAACTGTTTTACAAAATGTGCAAGAATAAGTAGTGATTTTTTAAGACTTATAGACAGTACTGTTTGGTGGTTTAAAAGCTCTCTGGAATGATCTTCACAAAAATCAAGTTCCCTTTTCGAAAAGCTTTCTGCCATTTGATGCGTTTGCTTCATGAGTGTCATAGGTACTTGGAAACATGCTGGTTTTCGTTTTCTCGTGCTTTTTTTTCAGCACATTAGTTTGTTGCTGATAACACAGCAGAGTATTATAAGAACCTGATCTAGAAAAGCTGTTATGTAGAGAAATACTTGAGACTAACGATTATTTTTACTTTTACCAACTGAGAAGGGATGGGAATTAACATCCCTATAAAAAGAAATCTCTGAAACTTCTATATAGTGCTTTTATAAGCATGTAGTATATAGTGCTTGTTATAAGCATATAGACTCATCAGACTGCTCCATCCTTTTAAACTATGGACCCTGCTGCCCCCCAGGGTAGTCGTCAGTTATTCATAATTGATTTGGGGTAACGGAGTCAGTCATGTGGGAAGTCAGACAAAACCTCTCGACACTTGGGGATGACAAACACGTACAGCAACGTGATGTACAAAATGCACCTGCTCCTGGGACCCCGGCAGCCATGAGGCTGGTCTTGGAGTGAAACCGAGTGGTCTTGTCAGTGGGATGAGCGCTGGCTAGCTCCTAATCCCACCTGTGGACCTGCTGCTGGTTTGCTGTTTGGGCCTTCTCTGTGTCCTGACCCAGAACTAGGGACTTGAGCTGGATGACCTCTAAGGCCCTTCCCATGTCTGAAATGCGATTTTTAAATCCGTTGTTCAAATTTCAGCTCTGAGGTCTGAAGTCATCTAGGTTCAGTCCTAAGTGAGCTTGGATCCATTTGGTTCGTGCAGAACATCAGGCTAGCGAAACTCAACCCCTTCAGAGAGTGTCACACGTGTCAAGGAGGGTCCCAGGGTTTCTGGTGGTCGTGGGGCTGGGTGGATTTGATTGTGGATCTTGGAAAGATTTTTTTCACTAAAATGTGAGAGACTCCTTCCTCAGCTATTTGGGGAAGGAACTTTGTGAAAAGGCAGGCAAAATCCCCTTGAGGGGAAGCCCCATATAGAAGTTTGTTTCCAGGCCAGGGCTCAGCGAGCAGTTTGGGATGATGTCCAACTTGGGGACCTGATTCTTTGCTGGGTTGGACCTCGCTCCAGGTTGCTGCCCTGCAGCCTGATGTGAAGGGTGCTGCCCTGCAGCCTGATGTGAAGGGGTGGGGTGGGGAACTGCTCCATAGAGTGCCCAGACCAGGCAGCGACGAGCCCGTGGGCATCAGCCTGGCTCAGCCCTTCTCAGCAGCATCTCCCCAGGGCACTAACCCTGCTGTCCTGCTAAAGTCTTCTGGGTCCATACACCCTGTTTCCTTCGGAGTTGACCAAAACCTCAGAATCTGTCAGACGGTGCCTCCCCACAAGTCCTTGACGACCAGATCCACCTAGGGTGCGTCCCAGGCAGCCAGACCTGAGTTCTTGGGTTGCCCTCGCCCCGAGTGGCTGGATGCACACCAACTGTGGACGGGCTCAGAGACGACCATCCTGCCATCCATCTTGCCCCGCGCTCACCCCCTCTCCCCCTGAGTCAATACGTCTCTCTCCGATGGGAAAGTTAATAAATTTTGCTCTAGATTAAAAGTATTGATCATTTCATTTGTAAACGATAAATAAAAAGGGGGAACTTTTCATCGCACCAGGGGTAGCGTCTGGCCTGTGTTGCGAGTGGAATTGCGCCGGCAGGCCGGGGGGAGGGCTCCTTGTATGCATCCCAGCCGGCCGGCGCATCGATTTCCTATTAGTCTCCCAGCACCACCCAGGACCACATCATTCCAGTACCTGCTATTAATGGTCTTTTGATAAATAATCACTTGTAAGTCAATAAATTTTTATTAAACAGTGTGGCTCTCTGATTTATTAAAATCCGACCGTGTTTGTCTGGGAGAAAAGGGATGCTGAATTGAAGTGGAGGTTTTCATACATCTTCCTGACGGGCGAGCAGTCACGGCCACCCTCCAGAGAAAAACAATTGCATTTTAACAGAAACAAAACAGCCGAGTTTGGAACTTGGGCTCAGGGAAACTTTATCTCCGTCAGCCTGAGGCTCGCTCTGCAGGGAGAAGCTGCCAGCACCCGGGGGCTTCTGAGTCCTGAAGTTTGTGTTTGCTTCCAGGAGGGCTGAGGTGCCGGGGCTGGGCCTCCCTCGAGATTGCCATCTGGATAGCACAGAGCTTGTGCTGTAGATGGCCTTTGTGTGCCCTGGAGTAGGCGCTCTCAGCAGACAGATTGAGATCCACGAGATTGCAGTCTTAGGATCCACGAAAAAGTTGTGTGGCGTCTTAGCTTCCTTCCTGGCCAGATCACAGAAGTCACACCTTGTGGCAGAGACTGCCAAGGATGGTTCGTATTTCACACGGAGATCTGTCTGTACAGAGTGTCTTAGAAAGTGGGCCAAACTGCTGAAGATTGGAATCTTTTTGGTCTGAGACTGTATGCATTTTGTCATCAGCATACAGTTTGCTGGAGAGGGTTTAATTTGCAGTAGAGGGTTTGGCAAGTTTTCACTGAGACTAGTATGGCCCTAAACAGACTTGGGTCCAGAGAGGCCCGACCATGGGGTACAGAACCAGAACTCCCAGCCCAGAGGGAAGCATGAGGCTGGGAACGCCCCGCCCCGACCCCGCCCTGACCCACCTCCTCCATTCACAGCCAGCAGGACCTGTGTCAGCAGGAAGGGGTTCTGAAGCAGGGATGGCTGGTAGGTTCCACTCAGGGCTTTAATGTTTTTAAAACGTTAGCAAATCTTTAATAAATCACGTGTTAAGATGTCCTAAAAATTGAATGTTTTAAACCTGCTATGAGATTTCTCTTGTTTGAGTTCCTTCTCTGTCCTAATCTTGGGGGTGACAGCCTGTGGCCTCAGGGGCAGTGAAGGTGGGCGGGACGAGGGCATGCAGGGGACGAGTGTGCTGCCGTCTTGCTGGGCGAGGGGGTGGTGACACAGCTGTCCTGGAGCACCGCCCGTCCTGCCCCCTGTGCAGGGGGTGCTCGAGGAGCTCTGGCCCATCCCTAACACTCGGGTCCCCTCCCCTCAAGGGGGACGTAGAGGTGACCCCAGGCAGGGGAGCCACAGGACAGCCTTCTAGGACATGGTCACAGTAAGTATATTCTGCACTTCAGTGTAGAAGTGTTTGTCTGACTCTTTGCAACCCCCATGGACGGTAGCCCACCAGGCTTCTCTATCCATGGGATTCTCCAGGCAAGAACACTGGAATGGGTTGACATGCCCTCCTCCAGGGCATCTTCCCGACTCTGGGCTCGAACTCAGGTCTCCCACATTGCAGGCAGATTCTTTACCGTCTGAGCCACCAGGGAAGCCCATTCTGCACTTTACATATGCACAACTCAAGTCCACTTCGAGGTGAAACAGGAGACCTGGGCCTTGCTTCACCCGCGGTTCGCCTCTGGCCTTTGTTCATTCTCCCTCTCTTCCCTTCCTCCATCCTTGTTCACTCCACTCTGCATTAGGGGCACCGGAGAAGATCCATCTTAGGGTTTCTCCGTGAATCTACCTGCAGAGGAGTCTGAGTCAAGTACATTCATTACCTTGGGAGAAGGTGAGTCCTGCAGTGTGGCTTCTGTTAACCACTGCCGGCGGTGGGGGCAGGGGGAGTGAGTGAGGTTGGCACGCGGAGTTATAGGGGCATCTGGGCAGTGCCAGGCAGGTGCTTGCACCACCTGTAGGCAGAGCCATCAGGACAGTGGACAGAGTGGACAATGGACAGGCTCTGTCTCTTGAGAATAGGGTGGAGGCCTGAACCTTCTAGAATGGAGGACCTGGTGATCCCAGAGTCCAGAGTTCTCAAGCTACTCTTCACTGCAAGTGACCCTGTGCGGGCTGCAAACTCAGTGTGGAGTGGCGGGCGGGGGCTGCGGTTGGGAGGCAAGCTGGTCCCTTTACATTTGATGCCATCCAGAGCCCTGAGCCTAGGTGTTCTGTTCCCCCTGCCCCCTCCTGCCCCCTTTTGGGGGGTCTGGGCAGACACTGCCCCTCCAGAGCTGAGGAGCGTCTCTGCAGGAGGCCCCCAGGGGGAAGGCCCAGCTCTTGGGGCACCGGGTTGGGCGGCTGCAGCCCGGGCTTGGGAAGGGCTGCGAGCACTCAGATTGATCCCCCAACCGTGATCTGTCATTTCTGTGAGGCAAGCGCTGTTTTCTCTTGCTTCAGGAGCCCCTTCGACACCTGCTTTATTTTTCTTCCTGCGCTGACGTGACGGGAGACAGGTGTTAAACTACTTAATCACTTTAAAATTGTTTTAATTTTCTGTTTTTTATTGATCTCTCCAGCATCAATTAATCAGCTCACTGGACCAGGCAGTTAGTACATTAAAAATTGTCAGGGAGGCCGTGCATCTTGCAAAATGTCTAAAAAATATTCGGCTGCAAATTTCGTTTTTCTTTGGCATGCAACAGTCCTCAGGCGGCAGAACTCCCACTCATGAGGGGCCTCTGCCTCTGGGGCACGCATCTGGGAGTATTCAGGATACAGGGAGGCTTCCGGAAGGAGGTGACCTTTTCATCCCTGATATGCATTTTTCCTTCCACTTTTGTTCCCAGCATCCCACGCAGCGTGAGTCTCCTTCTCCCAAGAGCATTGGGAATTTCCAGGGAAGGGGCTCTTGCTTGGAACCTCCCTTCTGACCACCATGTGCGCAGGACCTCCCCATCTGTAACTGCGCTTGGGGCCGACCGGGCACCAGGCCCACAGTCAGGTGTCCTCTCCCTGGGATGTCGGCACTTTTAACTTGTCCTGACGGTGCCAAAGCCAGCTCTCCGGGGCAGGGCCAGTGCTAAACTTGGTAAACTCTGTCTGTTGGCAGGTGGCTGCGTATCACACTGCCCTGTCCCTGGCACCCGGCGATGCGCCTGAAGTTCGTCCATGGAATGTTCTGGAAGCCCCACCTACGCAGTCACGCTGTCCTGTGTGGCAAACCCTTGCCACTTGCCTCTTATCACCCCTCTTGAAAATGATTAACGGCTTGGCTGTACTTTCTTTTTTAATTTAAGTTTTGATTTTATTGAAGTGTAGTTGATTTACAAGGTTGTGTTAGCTCCAGGTATACAGCAGAGTGATTCAATTATACAAATCCACGCGTGCGCGCGCACACACACACACACACACACATATATATTCATTCTTTTTTAGATTCTTTTGTACTTTCTGAATTAAATAAAACATGGGCAGCATAACCAGGGGCTTCAACATCATTTCTTGGGGGTAGAAATTTGTTTTCTGGTTTCCCATTATTGCCATTGTTTTCCTTTTTTTTTTTCCGATCACTTTCCAAAGCAAGCCCCGTTTGAATTTTATTTTGTTGTGTGTGTGGCAAGTGAAGGCCCAAGTAGTCTACCTGCATGGTCTGAGCTGTCTGGTTCCTTCTGGAGGGCTCCACGCCCCCTCCCTCCTCATCCACCAGGCCCTCTCCCTTCCCTCCCCACTGGCTGAGGGAAGCTCTGTACATCTTCCCTTCCAGGCTACACCGTTCACTCTGGGCCCCCAACTCTGGAACCAGGGTCGGCAGCCCCCATCTGAGCCACAGGGCTGGGGCAGCAGACACGGTCGGGCCCTGCCTGTGGCCGGCGGGTTTATCTCCCCCCCTGCACCCAGCGCCACCCGCCCTTATTAATTGGTATACAATGGGGCTCAGGCATATAATCTCGTATTGATTTTCTCTCTGGACGCCACAGCTTTATTTGCTCACATCTGCCTCGTGTTTAACAGGCGCTTTGCTCTGGAAACGAGAGACCTTATCAGGCAGCTTGGTTTCTTTTCCTGGGGCACACAGGCACGCACACACCCTCATGCTCCAGTCAGTGGCCCAGCCTGGCCTCTCCCTGACCCTCCCTTGGCGAGGCATTCCTGGGGCAGGGGGGGCGGGGGCAGGGGACAGTGACCCGGAAAGGCCTTCTCCGAGACTTCCTGTCTTTGCACTTGACCTCACGTGCTGGGTCTGACCCTGCCTGCTGCGAAAGTGCCTTTGGCTTTGGGGATCAGACCTGGGTTCAAGCCCACCTGCTCTCCGCAGATGCGCTTGACGTTGGCGTTGTTCTGCACCACAGTATCTTTTTTAATGAATGAATCCTATATTTTTAAGTTATTTATTTTGGGTGCTCTGGGTCTTTGTTTCTGTGTGCAGGCTTTTCTCTGGTTGCAGCGAGTAGGGGTGGGCACTGTCGAGTTGTGGTGCACAAGCTTCTCATCACGGTGGTTTCTCTCATTGCAGAGCGTAAGCTCTAGGGTGCTTGGGCTCAGTAGCTGTGGTGCATGGGCTTAAGTTGCCCCAAGGCATGTGGGATCTTCCCAGACCAGGGATCGAACCCGTGGCCCCTGCACAGGCCGGCAGAGTCCCAACCACTGGACCACCAGGGAAATCCTAATCTTACTGAAGTATAGTTGATTCACAGTGCTGTGTTAATGTCTGCTGTAAGCCTGCAGTATCTTCTTTATCTGAGAAGAAGACAGCATACCTGCTTTGTAGGACTCTTAGGAAACGAGTCTCAGGCACCATGCACAGTGCCAGGCACTTATTAGGTGCTCAGTAAACAGTGGCCTCAGTCAGCCCCCGCTGGCGTGAGAGATTACAGCCTTGTGTGCTGGGGAGAAAAGGAAAAAGATACCCCTGGCCTGCCACCGCGTCCCATGGGGTGGGAAGCACATGTCCGCAAGCCCAGGGACAGCGTCTGTGCCCTGAGGCACTTCTGTCTCTGCCCCCATGTCTGAGCCCCACCTGCCTCTGGGGTTTTGATTTTCTCCTCTGATTACCGTCCTGCCTCTGGGCTGGTCCGCTCTGGGGTTTTGGTCGCAAAGGGAAGGCGTAGAGGCCAGAGGTAAACAGGAATTTCCTATTGACACAACATTAATTCTCCTGCTCAGACAGGTGAATGTGCTTCACTCACTTTACCAAGATTAATGATGTGTGTTTGCCCCACTAAGAGAGGCCTAATGAGGGGTTCTGAACACGGGCCTTCTGGGGGACTCTGAAGAAGAGGCTGGCAAGCTGCTCCATGTGGGAAGGATCAGCCCCTCCGCCACTTCCAGCGTCATCCCTCCCCCTGGAAGGAGCAGGAGGAATTGTTGGTTAAAGAATGTGTCCCACCCTGGGGGGACTCTGACTGAGGGGGAGGCTTTCTCCCCAGTCCTGCACTGGGAGGTCTGGAGGTCAGCTCCCCACCCACCCCCTTGGCTGTCTCCTGAAGTTCTCTTTCCACCTGTGCAAACCAGGGTCCTCACCTCCGCTCGCACCCGAGGCTGTTGTCAAAGGTCGGGTCCTCTCTGGTGCATTGCTCTGAAGAGTGACAGAATATTAGAGTGGACAGGCCAGGCCATCTGAAGTGGGGCTTCTGGTAGAGAAGCATCAGGACCACCATGGGAACAAGGTTGGGCCCTGGCAGCTTCTGTTTTGTTCCTTTGCAGGTTCAGTACAAAGCTTCCCTGGTAGCACAGTGGTAAGCATCTGCCTATCAGGCAAGAGATGTGGGTTCCCTCCCTGGCTTGGGAAGATCCCCTGGAGAAGGAAACGGCAATCCACTCCAGTATTCTGGCCTGGGGAATCCCATGGACAGAGGAGCCTGGTGGGCTGCAATCCATAGGGGTGCAGAGAGTTAGACACAACTTAGCGAATGAGCAAAAACAGTAGGTTCAGTACAGCTCAAACATGGCAAGAAGCAGCCCACAGCTCCACTGTTTGCAGCCGAATAGCTCAAGACAGATACAGGAGGCTGCGGGGGTGGGGGAAGGAAATGGAGGAGGTTGCTACTCCAAATCCTGGACTGTCAGGGTCCCCTGACGATGTCCTCAGCCTTGAGGGTGACAGAAAGACCAGGCCATCTCCTCCAAGGCAGCCTGAGTCGGCAGAGCCCCGCAAGGAAGCCATGTCGCTCCCCACAATGAGGGCTGGACGCTGCTCTCATCAGGAATTGACCATGGCTTGGAGCTAATAAACACCCGAGAAAGGGAAAGTGAAAGTGGAAGTCACTCAGTCCTGTCTGATTCTGCAACCCCATGGACTATACAGTCCATAGAATTCTCCAGGCCAGAATACTGGAGTGGGTAGCCTTTCCCTTCTCCAGGGGATCTTCCCAACTCAGGGATCGAACCCAGGTCTCCCTCATTGCAGGCAGATTCTTCACTAGCTGAGCCACGAGGGAAGCCCCAGGAATACTGGAGTGGGTAGCCTATCCCTTCTCCAGCAGATCTTCCCGACCCAGGAATTGAACCAGGTGTCCTGCATTGCAGGTGGATTCTTTACCAACTGAGGTATGAGGGAAGGACGTAACACCCGGGATGGGAGGTTTAATCCAGTTTAACCCAGTTCCTTTCTGTCACTAAGGATGGTCCATTATCCAGGGGCCAGAGCTGAGAGAAGAGAATGGGGAGTAAAGAGAGGGAGCCTGGGAAATTTGAACCCAGGCCAGCTCCCCTTCGTCCGTCTGTCCCCTTGTCCCCTACAGGCTCCGTGGCAGGTGCCAGCTGTATGCAAACAGCAGGGTTAACAAGCATTTTCTTGCTCTGTTAGTATTCTTTCAGCTATAAATTTTAGAAACCCAACTCATCCTGACTCAAGACACTAGAATGTGTCTTGGGTCCTGAGAAGGCTAGAGGGACACCACGCCTGGCTGAAAAAAAGCGCAACGGGTCCAACCCCACTCTCTCCCGCCTCTCAGGTGCCCCTGGGGCGGCCCCCTTCCGGGACAGGCGGATGGCCAAACCACAGGGTGCCGCAGGTAGAGCGGGAAGCCGGCGCTCCCAGAACAACTCGTTCCTTCGCTCATTGGCTGGGACCAAGCCGCCGGCCCATCCCTGGACCGACTGGTCACATGACCAAGGAGGTGGCTTTCACTGATGGGCTCAGGGCCGCGTCACTCATCGGCACCTGGACATTGGGGTGAGCCCGCCCACCCAAACAGCATCAATCAAACGTGGCAGGAGGGCTGTTCTCGGTGGAAAATCAGGGTGGCCTTATCAGAGGCCACAGGGATCAGTGCCTGGTGAGCCCAAACCACAGAAGCGCGTTCCTCCTCACAGGAAGGAAGCTGCCGTTCACTGGGCAGGGCACAGAACTCTACAGTGTTGGAAAGGTTCCCTGGAGAAGGGAATGGCTACGCACTCCAGTATTCTTGCCTGGAGAATCCTCATGGATAGAGGACCCTGGTGGGCTCCAGTCCATGGAGTTGCAGAGACGAGTGAGCGACTTTCATTTTCACTTTCACATACCTGGGAGTTGACACAGCCCTGGCCTTAGAGTGGAAGTCAAGGTATTTTGACCTTGGGTAGGTAGACCCACAGCATTTGAAGCCACGTACTAATAAAACAGGAGAAGGGAATGGCAACCCACTCCAGTATTCTTCCCTAGAAGATCCTATGGGCTTCAGTCCACAGGGTTGCAAAGGGTCAGACATGACTGAGCCACTGAACAATAACAACCATAACAACAATCACTTTGCTGTATGGCAGAAACTAACACAACATCGAAAAGTAGAGATACTCAAATAAAGTAATAAAAAATGTGGTTGTTCAGTTGCCAAGTCATGCCCAGCTCTTCGTGACCCCATGGACTGCAGTACGCCAGGTTTCATAAATAAATACATAATTTGTTATTTAAAATAAATAATTTGTTATTTAAATAATAAATAAAAGGAGGAAAAAGGAGAACGGGGCATTTCAGAAGTATAGGCCCCCTATGGGCGTTTGGCGATACAAAACTCAGCTTAGGTCAGTGCATCTCTTGCGTCTAAGTTTTTCTGTCTGGTTTTGGTTTTGGTCGCACTGTGTCTTCGTTGCATTGCACCCACTTTCTCTCTGTTGCAGAGCATGGGCTCCAGAGCACATGGGCTTGGTAGTTGCAGCCCGTGGGCCTCTCGAGTTGCGCAGGTTGACTTGCCCGTGGGATCTTAGTTCCCCAGCCAGTGATGGAACCTGCGTCCCTTGCCTTGGAAGGTGGATTCTCAACCACTGCACACCGGGGCAGTCCCCTGACAGTTTTTTTATTGAGCTCCTAACTTGGGCCACACTGTGCTCTGTGGAAGGAAGGGTGGTCTACACCCACTCACGTGGTCACACCCACCCTCCATCTTCTCACACTCCCGTCATGTTCCTACAAGCCAACTGGAGAGCTTGTTAAAAAAGCATACGTGGATTTGGGAGGGTTGAGATGGGGCCTGAGAGCCTGCCTTCCTGACAAGGTCCCAGGGGAGGCCGCTGCTGCTGGAGTGTGGACCGTGTCCAGGGTATGCAGGCTTCAGAGCAGGACAGATCAGGCAGGGGATGGAGCCCATGGGGTCCAGGCCCGGAGATGTGCTGGGAAAGGAGGCATCACTCACTGGACGAGGTCTGCCCTGCCTACAGACCAGTTAAAGTTTCTATAAAAGGCACAGTTCTGTCCCAGAGAAACATATGTGCAAGCTGAATTCAGCCCTTGACATCTGGCTTGGCACCCTGTCCCAGAGTCCAGAACCACAGACTTTTATTAATAGCAAGTAAATAGATCTGGTCACACACCAAGCCTTCCATAACCTTATAGATAGCGACTGACTGGCCGGTGCTTGCATACTTTCAGGAGTGGGTATCTGTGACTTTGAATCTGCCTGTCCCGCTGTATAGAAGACCCATTTAGGATGGGCTCTGCCACTTCCTGAGCTTTGCAGGTGGCACTAGTGGTAAAGAACCCCCCTGCCAATGCAGGAGAAGAGACATGGGTTTGATCCCTGGGTTGGGAAGATCCCCTGCAGGAGGGCAGGGCAACCCACTCCAGTATTCTTGCCTGGAGAATCCCATGGACAGAGGAGCCAGGCAGACTACAGTCCATGGGCTGGCACAGAGCAGGACACGACAACTGAAGCGACTCAGCACGCATGCACTACCAATTCCTGGAGGTCTGAATTTGAGGAGCAAGGAGAGGGCGTGAGCACACTGATATGGGCGTGCCCACTGCATTTCATGCCTTGTAGGGGATTTCAGTGCATCTTCGGCTGGGTCTTGCTGACACCCATATCAGCTTCACTTTACAGACTGGACTTCAAGAGGTTGCCTAATTTGGTCACAGTGACCCCAAGACTACTTGGTGATGTGGCAACGCAAACTGGGGACTGTCGAGGTCCACATCCCTCTCAAAATAACATAGCAGATGCTGTTGGGTGTCTGTACAGGTCAGGCATGCCTGTGCGTTTTGATCTTCAAGACCCTGCAAGCTGTGTATAATTAGTCCCATCTTACAGATGAGTAGACTGAGGCTTAGAGGCCGTCACTCATTCAAGGACACAGAGAGTGGTGGTGCCAGCATTTGAGCCCAGCTCTAATGGAACACAGTTCCCTCTGCCACACTCAGGAAAGATGCAGGCTGGCTGATGTCTGGGGCAGGAAGAGGGGTTGCCAGTGGTGTGATTTTCGTTCCCAGTCTTCTCATTGATTGTCACCATTGGGATATGGCTACTCAGAACCTGCTAAGATGCTGGCATCCTTACCTTCACCCTCGCCCTACTCGGGACAGGCAGGTCTGGGCTCTTTCTACACTGGAAGCCACAAACGGGAGGGCTGTGGAGGGGCAGAGTCTTGCCTGCTTGCAGGAGCCTAGCCTGGGCTGCTGGCAGGGCAGGACTCTGTCACTCCTGGGAGCCCAGGCTGAATTGCTTTCTCTTTGCTCATCCCTGAAAAGCTTGTCATGTGGTCAAATTGCAAGAAGCATGAATATTCTAAAAGTTGTGCTGTTTTGTTTCTTTGACTCAGCGTACACAGGAAGGCCCTTTGTGACCAGGAATAAAAAGGGGAAGTGAGGGGGAGTCTGTGGCTTATGATTTCTTTATGATGGATGAAGCAAGACAGTCCTGAGTTCCTCCCAGCTACACACCACACACGCGTGCGCTCGCATGTGCACACACATGCGTCTGCAGAGCACAAAACTTGTCCCACGTTACCCTCAGCCATCTGGGCCATTCATTCCTGGCCCTTATCCTCCTTCAGACTCCGAGTCTGGTCCCTGGGCGAGACCTGAGCTGTGCTTCTCCGTCACTTAGCACCTGTGTTTGGGAGCAGGGGTGCAGTAGGGGGACAACAGAAAGGCTGGGTTCCTTGGTCCTGAGGTTCCAGTGACAAGGCCCCCAAGAATTTGAACACTGGAGGTGATTTTGTTTAGTGTAGCAAATGTTTTCCCAGTGGAAATAAACTTTCCCTGGGTTTGATTTAATACTGACCCCAAACAGCATGGACTTCCCTGGTGGCTCAGAGGGTAAAGCGTCTGCCTGCATGCAGGAGACCCGGGTTCAATCCCTGGGTTGGGAAGATCTCCTGGAGAAGGAAATGGCAACTCACTCCAGTATTCTTGCCTGGAAAATTCCATGGATGGAGGAGCCTAGTAGGCTACAGTCCATGGGGTCGCAGAGTTGGACATGACTGAGCAACTTCACCAAACAGCGAGAATCAGATGGGCAAGAATTACAGCTGTAATAGAGTGTTAGGATGGTAATATACTTAGAGCATGAGTCTGCTTTCTTGTCCCTGACTGCTTCCTCCATACCTGCCTCATGACTTTGCACCTGTTGAGAGGGGCTTCCCCAGTGACTCAGTGTAACGAATCTGTCTGCAATGCAGGAATTGCAGGAGACACAGTTTTGATCCCTGGGTTAGGAAGATCCCCTGGAGTATGGCATGGCAACTCACTCCAGTTTTCTTGCCCGAAGAATCCCATGGACTGAGGAGCCTGGTGATTAACAGTCCATAGGGTTGTAAAGAGTCAGACATAACTGAATCGACAGCATACACGCATGCATACACACATATGTGGCGAGTCTCCTTCAGGCGACTCCTCCTCCCAAATGCTCTGCAAAGTGCTCAGGAAATCCTGGGCCCCTACCTGGCCTCCAGAGCTTTTTTCTCTGTGGCTGTGCCCATAGGGTCCTCAAGTCCTCCCAGTGGCCCCACCTGCTGCAGCTCAGCCTCCTGTGTTAGCTTGTGGCCAGGAGCACACAAAGAGGGTGTTTGCTTATCTCCTTCCCACCTTACAAGGAGACTGAGCACGGCCTCATCGCGGAGTGAGGGTTACAGCTCAAAAGCATCCGAATCTTCTCGTCACCTTCCCCCATCCTCTGGGTCCGCTAGGGTTATGGTGAAGGGTTGGTGCCTCCGTTTCTGAAAGGCCCCAGGGCTGGGGTCTCCCTCCTGCTCCAGGCTGACTCTACCAGCCGATTCTCCCATCCTGGGGGCTCGAGGGATCAGAGAAGGACTTGCTAGGACAGCAGAGGAGGGCAGGCTGCTGATAGCTCGGAGGCCTTGCTGCTGTTGGCACAGGTGGTTACAGCTGGAAGGTGCTGAAAGCCGTCTCCTCTCACCTCTTGCAAGAGGCATCAGCCGCATCAGCTCAGGTGGCCCCGCCCACTTCCGGACTTGGTCTAGGGACTTCCTGGTGGCTGTTTTCCCATCCCAGGTTTCTGGTGGGGTCATGGGAGACGGTCAGGGCCTTCCACGTGGGAGGAGTTGTTGGTGTTCAGTGAGGTCCGTGCTGCTCTTCTTTGCTCTTTTTGCTCCAGGAGGAAATTCCTGGGGGAACTCCTGGGAGGACTCTTGGGGGTCAGGGACCCAGCTAAACACTCCGAGTTTCTCTCCCACCGTGTTGTCTGGCTTTTACTAGCTAGACTACAGGTTGCCCAATGCCCTGCAGGTTCCCTGACTCTGGAAGCACAGATGCTGTCATCAGGAGGGACAGCTCCCCCAGCCAGCACACCTGGGACCCCACAGCCAGTTTCACGGAAACACGTGAGCCTTGGGGAGGGTTCTGGGACTTTTATTTTTACTTTTTATATTTTAAAAGCCAGGGAAGATGGGCCAACTCTTGGTCCCTTTTGCTGCTGCATGCCTCTAAGGCCACCCCTCCCCCTCCCAAAGCCCCAGCCCCTCCCAGCTGGTGGACAGCGCCCCCTCTGCAGCACCCGCTCCAAAGCCCTGCCACAGGGCATCCCAGGAAAGTGAGGGTCGTGGGTTCCATGCAAGCCCTGGATGCCGTCCTCTCCTCTCCTGCAGGGGTACCCCACCAGAGGAGCAGGGGTTCTGAGGTTCCTTCCGGCCCCAAGTGTCCCCCCAGGAAGGATGCTCCTCTCTCTCCAGGGGTCCCATCCTTGCTCTGGCCCTGAGGGCTGCCCAGTGGGAGGCTCTGGGACAGCATCGCTTCCAGGAGTTTCTCCTGTTTTCTCTGCTTCTGTCCACAACCTTCTTCTTTCCCAGCCAGTGGGGGCTTCTAAATCTCCTCCTGTCCTGGGTAGAGGGGGGGTGCCCTCTGAGGGCAAGGTGGAGAAAGGATCGCAGGAGTACAGCTCCCTCCGGGAGTGTGATCTTTAAGTTGGGGTGTGGGGGTGTTCCTTCTTGGCTAGAACCCATTTTCCCGCCCCTGGTTGGGGTGGTGGTCCTCCAGCCTGGGTTCAGCATTTAGCTGTTGGCTCTAAGGTGGGATCCTTCTTGTGCCAGGATCTGAGGAAAGGCCCTGGACTTGCCTGCTCTTCTAATCAGCCTAGAGGGAGACCCCTGACTGAGACAGGGAGGGAAGGCGCCCCCCCCTCCACCCCAGCTACCATGGTGGCGTGTCTGGGAC
>SJXQ01009179.1:621946-636178 GCA_006408695.1 Aepyceros melampus
AGGTACTTCCAAGGGAGGGGGGGCAACCCCAGAGCCACTGTGGGTGACTGTGCCCTCGCCGGGGGTTGTGGGGGGGCGTCTGGCGAGCACAGAGAGCATCCGCAGACCTCGTCGTGGTGGCCAAATGGGAAACCCCGAGGAGGTTTGGGATGGGGTCAGCCATCTGCAAGTAGCGGCGTATGGATTCCAGGAACCGGGAAGGGTATAAAGTGGCACCGAGGTTGGAGGGTGGTTCCTCCAGGGTTAACAGCCTGAGGCCGGGTCAGAGGGCCCACGAGGTGCCAGGCACATCACTGCTCCCTCGGAAGTCTGCCTACTCCAGCCGGGTCCGCCTTGAGCCGGTGGGCAGGGAGCCAGAGGGCCCGGGCCCCTGACACGCAGCCTGGTCCTACGCCTATTCCCTAGGGACATGCCCGGACCCTGACCTCAGACAGTTTCCTGATTGGGTCTGGTGTGGAGATGTCAGGATCCTGTGGGGGTGCAGGCGTGAGTGTGAGATAGGTGTGTGTGTTAGGAGCCTCAGCCCTCCTCTAACTGCGGTGAGGGAGGGAATTGCTGCCCTCGCTTTGGAGCCGGTGCTGATCCACAGGCAGGGGAAGGGCTAGAAGCCAAGATTTTCCACTGGGTCCAGCTAGTCTGGGGCCCCAGGAGCGCGCCTGTGCCAACTTCTGAAGATCCGGCAGAGCCCAAAGGGACCTGCGGTGTGGGTGGGCTGCCCTGCAGGGCCTCCAGGGGCCCTTCCCGCAGCCCAGAGAGGCCCCTAACACAATGTCCACACTCTCCATCCTGCCACTCGACCGTCACTCAGCCCCCTCCACTGCGTCCAGGCTTTCCGCCCCTCTCCTGGCCAGACCGGCGCACCTCACACCCAGCTGGGCCTCAGCTCCTGCCCTCCAGCTGTTTTCACTCACTCACTCCTCCCACCAAAAAATACTGAGGTCTGCTTCCATGGCGGGCCCCGTACGTGCTAAAGGGTTGGGGACTATAAACACACAGGCGTGCACACACACACACACACACACTACACACACACACAGGGGCAGGTTCTCTTTGTCCTCTTTCTTTCACAACGTTTTCCCAATGACTCCAGCTCACCTGGATCCTCCATCTCTGAACCTGCCCCACAGTCTCCCGAGCTGGTTCCCAGGACTGTCCACTCAGAGGACAAGGAGCCTGTCCCCGTGTGGAGCCTTCAGATAAGGGAGGGACACGGGAGCCAGGATGGATGACCTCGCCCGTAAGTCATGAAATGGCAATGGCTAACCAGGACAGGTGCTCAAGGTTGTGGGCACCAAGCTACCTGCTTGACTCTCTCATCTTCCATGGGAGCTTTCCTCCTGCCTGATCTACAAGACTCCTACATGTCTACATGGCTGTGCATCCCCAAATTAGGAGAAGGAGGAAGAAACCATGGTGTCTGGGAGTGGTGTGAGCTGGCGGGAGGGCTGTGCAGTGACAGGGACCAAGGGAGCCCCCCAGCTCTGGCCCAACTGGGAGGGACAAAGCGGAGGGTGGGGGACACGTGTGCATCAGAGCCTCCCACAATAGTGACACCGAGTCATCATGTGTGACATTCTGGGAAACCAGGGCCACAGCCTTCCAGCCCTCCACAGAAATCTCTGCAGGTAGAGGTGAGCAGGCCGTTTAAGAATCACATAACTAGTTTTCTTTCTGTTGTTATTCTTGAAAGCATTATTCCATTATTACCATTACTAACTGAGTTCTCTCTCATGAAAGTATATCCAACATGCTATTTTTATTTGTCACAACATTACTCCTACCTTATAGATGAGGAAACTAGAGATTTAGCAACTTGCTTAAGGGACACAGAGTGGTTCTAGATTTTGCCAATACAGTATTTTAAAGATAGCTTCATGGAGGTACAGTCGGCATATGATAAATGCACGTTATATATATATATATATATAATTTGGCTGTGCTGGGTCTTCATTGCTCTGCAGGCTTTTCTCTAGTTGCGGCGATGGGGGCTACTCTCTAGTTACTGTGCGAGGCCTTCTCATTGTGGTGGCTTCTCTTGTTGTGGGCACAGGCTTCAGGGTGTGCAGGCTTCAGCATCTGAGGCATGTGGGCTCAGGAATTGCGGCTCCCAGGCTGTAGAGCAGAGGCTCAGTAGTTATGGGACACGGGCGTAGCCGCTCCGCGGCATGTGGGATCTTCCTGGGCCAGGGATTGAACCCGTGTCCCCTAGGTTGGCAGATGGACTCTTTGTCACTCCATGAGCCATGGAGGAAGCCCTAAGCGCATGCATTTAAAGTAGATAATTGCAGAAGGTGATGGGCCACTCCAGTACTCCTGCCTGGAAAATCCCATGGACGGAGGAGCCTGGTAGGCTGCAGTCCATGGGGTCGCAAAGAGTCGGACACGGACTGAGTGACTTCACTTTCACTTTTCACTTTCATGCATTGGAGAAGGAAATGACAACCCACTCCAGCATTCTTGCCTGGAGAATCCCAGGGACGGCAGAGCCTGGTGGGGTGCCGTCTCTGGGGTCACACAGAGTCGGACACGACTGAAGCGACTTAGCAGCAGCAGCAGCAAAGTCAGTTCAGTTCAGTTCAGTTCAGTCGCGCAGTCGTGTCCGACTCTTTGCGACCCCATGAATCACAGTATGCCAGGCCTCCCTGTCCATCACCAACTCCCGGAGTTCACTCAGACTCATGTCCATTGAGTCCATGATGCCATCCAGCCATCTCATCCTCGGTCGTCCCTTTCTCCTCCTGCCCCCAATCCCTCCAAGCATCAGGGTCTTTTCCAATGAGTCAGCTCTTTGCATAAGGTGGCCAAAGTACCGGAGCTTCAGGTTTAGCATCATTCCTTCCAAAGAAATCCCAGGGTTGATCTCCCTCAGAATGGACTGGTTGGATCTCCTTGCAGTCCAAGGGACTCTCAAGAGTCTTCTCCAACACCACAGTTCAAAAGATATTCTTTGTTTACTCTTCTGCTCTAGATATCACTCTGTCTCACTGACTCAATGTAAGCCTGTGTTTAAATACATATTCCACAAAAATTGGTCAAGGGAGGAGGCATTTGGTGGAAAGGCATCCAGGCTGTAACATCAACAAACCTGGACTCCAGTTCTGTTTCTTCTGCTTATTCAGAGTATGAATTTGCGCAGCTGATCTGATATTTCTAAGGCTCAATTTTATATATTTGTTTTGTTTTAAACTGAAAAAATAGGGGTAAAGATGTACTTCATAAGGTTATTTTGAGTCATAAAAGTCATAAAGCACTTCAGTTCAGTTCAGTTCAGTCCCTCAGTCGTGTCCGACTCTTCGTGACCCCATGAATCACAGCACACCAGGCCTCCCTTCTGCAAGTTTTCCTCAGGCTTCTTTGCAGTCCTTCCTTCCGCCACTCTGCCCCCAGGTAACCACTAATCTGCTTTCTGTCACTGTACATTAGTTGCATTTGCCAGAATTTTATCTAAATGGAGCTATACAGTGTGGAATCTTTGTGTCTGGTTTGGTTTTTTTTTTAACTCAGCTTAATTTCATCCATGTTGTTGCATGTATTGACAATTCATCCATTGTTTTTGCTGAATGACTAGGTCACACTGTAGGGATATCTTTAACTTTTAAAGAAACAACCAAAGTTTTTTCCCAAGTGTCCCATTTACATTCCCACCAGCAGTGCACGGGGGTCCCAAGTTCTCCACATCCTCAACACTTGATATGGTGAGTCTTTTTCACTCTAGCTCTCCTGTGAGGATGTGTAGTGTACCTCCTTATATCAACAGTTTTAATTTGTATTTCCCTGATGACTAATAATGCTGAGTATCTTTTTGTGCTTGTTTGCCATTTGTATATCTTCTTGGTTAAGTTAAAATCTTATGCTCATTCTAAAGCATGGGGTTTTTTTAATTATTGAGTTTTGAGAGTTCTTTATATATTGCGGATACAAGTCCTATCTCAGATGATTATTTGCCAATACTTTCTCCCAATCAGTAGCTTGTTGTTTTTTTTTTTTTTCTTCATTTTTTGTAGTGCATTTTGAAGGGTGGAAGTTTTTGATGAAGTCCAACTTGCTGATTTGTTCTTTTGTGGGTTGTGCTTTTTGGTATTGCATATAAGAGACTTTTGCCTTATCCAAGATCTCTAAGTTTTTTTTTTTTTCTTATGTTTTAACCAAGAAGTTTTATAGTTCCAGGTTTTACATTTAATCTATGATCTAGTTTGATTTAATTTTTGTATATGATGTAAGGTATGACTCGACGTTCATTTCTGCGTATAAATGTCTAATTGCTCCAGCATGATTGTGGTAAAAATGATCCACTGAATTCTCTTTGCTGATTATCAGTTGTTCCTGTATGTGTGGCTCTGTGTCTGGACTCACTGACTTATCTATCTTTATGGCAACACCACACTGCTGGTCACTGTCGCTTTGTAGTAAATCTTGTTCAGTCACCAAGTTGTGTCTGACTCTTTTGTGACCCCATGGACTACAGCCCCCCAGGCTCCTGTGTCCATGGGATTTTCCAGGCGAGAATACTGGAGTGGGTTGCCATTTCTTGAAGTCACTGTAAATCCTTCAACTTTGTCCTTTTTCAAAGTTGTTTTGGATGTTCTAGGTCTTTTCCATATAAATTTTAGAACAACTTTGTTCACTTTTCACAAAAAAAGCCTACTGGGCTTTGATTGGGCTGCATCAGATATTTAGATCATTTCAGGGAGAACTGGCAACAGAACTGAGCCTTCTGACCCATGAGAACAGTGTATCTCTCCATTTATTTGTTGTTGCTCAGTTGCTGAGTCATATCCAGTTTTTGGCGACTCCATGGACTGCACGCCAGGCTCCTCTGTCCTCCACTATCTCCCGGAGTTTGCACAGGTCTTCTTTAATTTCTCTCAGCAGTGTTTTGTAGTTTTCAGTGTATATCTTCTACAGCTTTTATCAGATTGACCTCCATGTATTTCTATTTTTTCAATGCTATTGTAAAGGCTATTCTTTTTTCAATTTCAGTTTGTACTTTTCCACCGCTAGTATATAGGATTCAATTGATTTTTTTTTATATACTGAAATTGTATCCTGCAACCTCACCAAACTCACTTGTTAGCTTCCATCAGATTTTTATATATATCACGTTGTCCATGAACAGAGACAGTTTACTTCTTCCTCTCCAATCTAGCTGCCTTTTATTTCTCTTACTTGCCTTATTGTACCAGTAGCACCTCAAGGACAGTGCTGAACAGAAGCAGGGGTAGTGGGACTTCCCTGGTGGCTAAGACACCTCACTCCCAGTGCAGGGGGCCGGGGTTCCATTCCTGGTCAGGGAACAGCTATCACATGCTGCAACTAAGAGATCCCACATACTTTGAAGACCTGAGTGGCCTAAGACCAGGTGCAGCCAAACAAATAAATAGTTAAAAAAGGAAAAGGAAAGAAGCAGCAGCAGGAGCGGACGTGGCTGTCTTGTCACTGAATGTGGGAGGAAAGCATTCAGTCTCTCACTATCAAGTGTAATGTTAGCTTCAGGTTTTTGTAGATGCCTTTAGGTCTCTGCTCCAGTAAATTGCTACTCTTCATATTCACCAATCAGACTGTCTGATTTGGGGCATAGTAATTTGCCCTAAGTCCTCACTTCTCTTACAGATTCCAGAAGAGGTACTGATTTTGCAAAGTGTTTAGCTTTTTACTTGTTGTCAGCATGGTGTGGTGACATCCACGCTCCTTGCATGCAAAACCAGGCGCTGACTTACTTTTGAATATCCAGCTATTTCGCACTCCTTGGATGAGCCCCACTTGATCATGATGCACTGTCCTTTTATATGGTGTTGGATTTGGATTTGCTAAAATTTAGAGTTTCTGCATAAATGCTCACTCCTTATCAGTCTGTAGTTTTTTCTTTAATGGCTTTCTTTCTTTCCTTTCCTTTTTGACCAGAAATGTAAAGCAGCCCTCATAGGAGGAGCTGGGAAATATTATGTCCTTTAAAATTTTCTGAGTGAGTTATTTCTTCCTTAATGTTTGCTAGCATTCGCCAGTGAAGTCATCTAAGCTTGGAGTTTTCTTGGTGGGAATGTTTTTGTTTTTTTTTTATTAATTTGTTTTATCGAGGTAGAGTTGATTTACAATGTTGTCTTAATTTTCATTGTGCAGCAAACTGATTCAGTTATATATATATATATATATATATTCTTCATATTCTTTGCCATTCTGTTTTATCATAGGATACTGAATATAGTTCCCTGTGCTAAACAGTAGGACCTTGTTGCTTATCCATCCTGTACATAATAGCTTGCATTTGCTGATCCCAAACTCCCAATCCACCCTCCCTCCAGCTCCCCTCCCCCTTGGCAACACAAGTCCTTTCTCTATGTCCGCGAATCTGTTTCTGTTGCACAGATAAGCTCATTTGTGTCATATTCTAGAGTCCACAGATAACTGACAACGACATGGTAGTTGTCTCTCTCTGTCTGACTTACTTCACTTAGTATGATAATCTCTGGGTCCGTCCATGTTGCTGCAAGTGGCATTAGTTCATCCTTTTTCGTGGCTGAGTAATATTCCATTGTGTATATGTACCATATCCTCTTTATCCGTTCATCTGTTGATGGACAGGTTGTTTCCATGTCTCGACAACTGTAAATAGAGCTTCAGCGAACATTAGGGTGCATGCATCTTCAAATAATAATTTTGTCTGGATATACACCCAGGAGTACGATTGCAGGATTACACAGCAACTAGTTTTTTGAGGAAACTCCGTACTATTTTCCATAGTGGTGGCTGCTGCTGCTGTTGCTAAGTCACTTCAGTCGTGTCCAACTCTGTGCAACCCCATAGACTGCAGCCCACCAGGCTCCCTCGTCCCTGGGGTTCTCCAGGCAAGAACACTGGAGTGGGTTGCCATTTTCTTCTCCAGTGCAGGAAAGTGAGAAGTGAAAGTGAAGTTGCTCAGTCGTGTCCAACTTTTTGCGACCCCATGGACTGCAGCCTGCCAGGCTCCTCCACCCATGGGATTTTCCAGGCAAGAGTTCTGGAGTGGGTTGCCATTGCCTTCTCCAATAGTGGTGGCACCAACTTACAAATTGGTGAGAATGTTTTAAATTATACATTGAATTTCTTTACTATATTCAGAGTATCTCTTTCTTCTTATGTGAGCTTTGATAGTTTGTATTCCAAGAACTTTGTCAATCTCACTTATGCCTTCAAATTTACTGGAATAAAATTATCATAGTATTATCATCCTTTTGCTTCCTATAGAATCTTTAGTGATGTTACCTCTTATTCTTGATATTGGTAATTCTTTTCTTCTCTTTCATGATCAGTCTGGCTGGAGGCTTATCAATTTATCAATCATTTCAAAGAACCAGCTTTTGGTTTAATGATTTTCTTTAGTGTTTTCTGTTTGTAGTTTCATCAGTTTCTGCTTTGATCTTTACTATCTTCCTTCTGCTTACTTTGGGCTTAATTTGTTCTTTTTAGAATATCTCAAACTATTACAAAGCTGAGGTAACTGACTTGAGAACTTTCCTCTTGTCTAATGTGGATGTTTAGTGCTATAAATTTCTCCCTAATACCGCTTTGCTGGCATCCCATACATTTTGGCATTTCGTGTTTTCATTTCCATCCGATTCAAAATACTCTCTAATTTCCCTTTCGCTCTCTTCTTTGACCCATGGGTTACTTAGAACTGCATTATTTAGCTTCCACATGTCTGAGAGTTCCTACGTATCTTTTGGTTATTGTCTTCTAATTTAATTTACTGTGGTCAGAAAATACACTTTGAATGACATAAATTCTTTGATATTTATCAAGATTTGCTTTATAGTCTAGGATGATGGTCTCCAACCTTTTTGGCACCAGGGGCCAGTTTTGTGCAAGACAATTTTTTTCATGAACCAGGTGCAGGAGATGATTTCAGGATGACGCAAGCGCATTACATTTATTGTGTTTGATTTGTTGAGAATGGAACACCACGGTCGCTCTGACAGGAGATGGACGGCAGTGACGCGGGAGCTGTAAATACAGGTGAGGCTTCGTTCGCTTGCCCACCACTCAATCCTGCTGTTCCTAACGGGTGGACGTGGCTCGGGGGTCGGGGACCTCTGGTTGAGAATGTGATCTGTCGGTTTGTTCCAGGCGCAAGTGAAAAGAGTGTGTGTTCTGCTGTCGCTGGGTGGGATGTTCTATGAACGTCAATCAGGTCAAGGTGAATGACTGTTGTTCAAATCTATTTAGGTACTCATTTTTCTAATTGTTCTATCAGTTAGCAAGATGAGGGTACTGAAATTTCCCGCTATAACTGTGGTCCTGTCTATTCCTCACTGTGATTTTCTCAGATTTTGCTCATGTATTTTAAAGCTATGTTACCGGTGCATTAACATTTAAGATTGCAATGCCCTTTGATGGATTGCTTATCCTTATGAAATTATTTTCTTTATCCCTGGTAACATTCTTTGTTCTGAAATCTACTTGTTTGATATTACTGCAGCCACTTCAGTCTTCTTTTGATTAGCATTAGCATAGTTTATGTTTTCTCACCTTTTGACTTTTAAGGAATTTGTGTTTTTACACTTAAAGACATTTCCTGTAGGCAGTATATAGTTGAAATTTACCTTTATATCTTGCCTTTTGTTTTTTTTTTTAAGATAATTTACAATAATGAGATTATTAATATGGTTAGATTTAAACCTATCATTTGTTAATTTCTACTTCTGTCCCATCAGGTTTTTTGTTCTCTTTTCCTTTTCTTTATGCCTTTTTTAAAAAAAAAATAATGATTTTATTTGTTTATTTTTGGCTGTCCTAGGTCTTCGCTGCTGCACAAGTCTTTCTCTAATTGTGGTGGGTGGGCTTCTCAGTGCAGTGCCTTCTCTTGTTGCAGAGCACAGGCTCTAGGGTGCTTGGACTCAGTAGCTGCAGCTCCCCGGCTCTAGACTACAGGTTCAGTAGTTGTGGTACATGGGCTTAGTGGCTCCATAGCATGTGGGACCTTCCCAGGTCAGGCATCAAACCCATGTCGCCTGCACTGGCAGGTGGGTCCTTTACCACGGAGCCACCAGGGAAGCCCTTTTTATGCCTTCTTTTGGGTTAATTGAAAATTTCCATTTTATCTCTTTGGATGGCTGATAAGCTATGATTCTTTGAGTATTTTAGTAGTTGCTTTTGGGCTTCTAGCATACATCATTAAACTACCCCAGTCTACTTTTGAGTGATATGATAACACTTTGCATATAGTATAAGAACCTTATAATAATATACTTCCGTTTTTCACTCCCAACTTTTTCAACTTTTGTACCATCGCTGTAATACATTTTACTTTTATATATGTTATAAACACATTATATTATTTTGTTTAAACAGTGATCTTTTAAAGAGATTTAAATAATGAGAAAATTCTGTATTATCCTTATAGTTAGCATTTGGGCACTGTTCATTTGTTCATGTAAATCCATATTTCTTTCTGGTGTCATTTTTCTTTTGGCCTGAAGGACGTTTTATGAAAAAAAAATTGCTTGTAGCAGTCACTTCCTGTTGATGACTTCCTTCTGTTTCTGTATGTCTGGAAATGTCTTTATTTGCTTTCATTTTTGGAAGTTATTTTTGCTGGGTATAGAATTCTAGGTTACTTTAGAGATGTTCTACTCTAAAGATGTGTTCTACTTTAAAGATTGCTTTGCTGACTTACTTCCATTGTTTCCAGTGAGAAATATGATGTAATCCTTATCTTTATCTCCATATATAATGCATCTTTCCCCCCACCTTTGGCTACTTTAAAAACTTTATCACTGGTTCCGACTAATTTGTTTAAAATGTGCCTTGGTATAGTAGACTTCATGTTTCATGTGGTTAACAGAACTTCTTGGATCTGTGTAATTATTGTTTTTGTCAACTTGGAAAATTCTGGGCCATTAATTCTTCAAATAGGTTTTCAGCCCCTTTCTCTGTTGGAAACTAATTTCACAAATATTGGGTCACTCAAAATTGCCCCATAGCTCACTGATGCTTTTAAAGATTCTTTGTTGTTCTTATGTTTCATTTTGGAGAGTTTCTATTACTATGTTGCCAACTTCACTTTTTCTTCTTTAATGAAATTTAATTCAGTGTATTTTTCAACTTATATCTTGTAGTTTCATCTCTAGGGGATTGGTTTGGGTCTTTTAAAAACATCTTCTAAGTTTCTACTTGACCTTTAGAACATCTGAAATAGTTATAATAACTGTTTTACCATTCTTGTCTACTAATTCTAACATCTGCATCAGTTTTAATTGATTGATTTTTCTTCTCACTATGGGTTTTGTTTCCCTGCCTCTTTGAATGTGTGTCTGAGAATCTTTAACTGGATTATTTGAATGTCAGACACTGTGACTTTTATCTTGTTGGGTGCTGGATATTTTGTATTTCTGTAACAATTCTTTAGAGTCCCTTGGACTGCAGGAAAGCAACCAGTCAATCCTAAAGGAAATCAACCTTGAATATTCATTGGAAAGACTGTTGTTGAAGTTGAAGCTCCAATATTTTTGGCTACCTGATGTGAAGAGCTGACTCACTGGAAAAGCCTCTGATGCTGGGAAAGATTGAAGGCAAAAAGGAGAAGGGAGCAGCAGAGGATGAGATGGTTGGATGGCATCACTGACTCAGTGGACATGAATTTCAGCAAACTCTGGGACATAGTGGAGGACAGAGGAGCCAGTCTATGGGGTCTTGAAGAGTTAGACATGACTTAGCATTGAACAACAACAAATGATTCTTGAGCTTTGTTCTGTTATGTCATTGAGTTACTTGAAAACAGTTTGATTCTCTTGAGTTTTGCTTTCAAGGTTAATTAGGTGGGAGCATTGATCAATCTAGGGCTAATCATTCTCCATTATTGAAAAGGACCACTCTGTGTTCCCTATGCAACGTCTGTGACAATCAGTCTGACTGTTGGGAATAGATGATTAATAATCAACCAAAATTTGTGGGGGACCTTCTGAAACTCTCCAGAGTGCTGTCTCTGTGCAGCTGTCTCTCTAGGGAATTCCAGCTGCCCTGATCTCCTTGGACTGCCTGCAACTTCTTAACCAGGGGGTCTTCTGGATTTCTCTTCCTTCCTCTATGACTTAGAAACTCTTTCGAGGCAGTAATCCAGGCAATTGTAGGGTTCATCTCATTTATTTTCCACTTTTCATATATCACTGACCTTTACTGCCTGATGTCAGTGTCTTGAAAAATGCTGTTTCATATAGCTTGTCCATTTTTGCTTGTTTTAAGCAGGAGGGATACAGTCAGTCCTTGTTGCCTTATCTTAGCCAGAAGTGGACTGCATCTCAGACAGCTCCTCAGATATGGTTGGATAAACATTCTATCACTCCTGGGAATCTCAGTAAAATTTGATTAAGGGTGAGAGAGGGTAATAACTCTGCCAGTCACAGTATGCCTGAGTCTCATTTTTGGTGACTTTACCACCTTGAAACTTCCTGGGGTTACATGAATGGAATTTCACCCAAATGAAAGTGTGTCCACAAAGAGAACTCATGCACACCCTTCCTCAGGACTTCTTTCTGCCTCGTGCTTATCCTGGAGCCTCTTCCCTGATCACAGGGTTTGGGGGCTATGCTCCCTGCCCCCCTCAGTCTCCAGAGGACCCCACTGACCACCCCCACACCCTCACAAGCATGGATCTGAGGCTGTAGGTGGCCATACTCAATGGAGTGGGAGTTCCTACTGAGCAGAGGCCATGCTCAGCGAGGACTATCAAGCAAAGTCCGGGTGGACTGGAGCACAGGAAGGTTGGCTGAGTCCTCTGGTTGAGATCCAGAAGTGCCTGTCTCTTGAGTAGTCTCTTGTGACCCTACCATACCTGGGTCACCAGCCCATCCCTCTGTCTAGAGCTGTCCCCTAGGGGTTGCATTTTGGGGAAATCGGGTAATAGGCAATCAAACACACAGCCTTGGGGCAGAACAATCCAGTAGTACCCACCCCCTGATTCCAGCCCCTCCTTATCTCAGCTATCACCTGGGGTCTCTGTTAACCCAGATGTAACGACGACCCTAATAATTTGATGTCAGCAGCAGACTCGACAAGGGGTGGACAGACAGCCTGACCTCAGACGGAAGCCACACTTCCCTAGCTGGGCTAAGAGTCAAAAGAAACAAGACATATTATATTTCCAAGCAGACATTGCATCCAACTCATGAAATCAAATGGAGTTGACTGAATGGGATATGAGATATCCATCTTTCCCTTTCATATGAGAAATCTGTTTTATTTTTAGGAACGCTTTTTTTTTTTGCTCTATGGGCAAGTTTTCCTTCACATTTATTCCCAGGGTCTGGGGTAGTTCCCTCCTGTACAGGAGAAGCAAACTGGCCCTTCTGCCCTGGCCAGTCCAGACAAACCCAGCAAGAAGAGCCAGAAAGGAAGGATGAGAGACCTCAGGTTCCTATCTTCCTGAAACCACAGAGCAACCAATCACTGCCCTGAGTGCCCACGGTGTCCGAGGGAGGCCAGACGAGCAGAGGGCAGGGAAAGCACAAAGGAAACAAGGGAATGCCGTGGCCATCAGCAGGAAGGCCGGGCTGGCCCGGGGACAGAAAGCCAGAGGAAGGGCAGGGGGCAGCCGTCTGCCTGCTCTTCCACCTCTGATCCTTCCTGCTCCTCCTCTCCAGGCCAGAAGGGCATGGTCTTCCCGGAACAGGAAGGCAGAAGGCAGGAAAAACACACAAAGACAGTTTTGGTGCCCCAAAAGTCCAGGATGGACCAAGCGGACGTCTGAGTGTCTGCTCCGGCCTGGCGGGAGCGAGCACGCAGGGCACACGGCCCGCATCTGCCAGGACACCTGCAGGACGAGGGGTTCGGAAGGGCTGACAGGCGACAGAGCGGCCAGGAAGCACACAAGCGTTCAGAGTATGTCTGCAATCAAAGCGGGGAGGACCCCTGGTCAACTCATCAGATCTCCAGACTCTTCTGCTCCAGACCGGCCATTGCCCTCCCAGTAAAACCAGCGTCCCCACTGCGGCCTGGCGGAGCCAGCCTCCCGCGGCCCCTGCCCTCTCATCCTCCTCTCTGGCCCCTCCATGCTCTGCGGACGCACCAGGCTCATCTGCTCGGGGCCCCTGCCCAGACTGCTGGTTGGGGCACTCTCTCCCCAGTTCACATGCCCACCCCGCCTCTCTCTCCAGCCTCTGTTCACATACTACCCACTCCCGCCCCACTATCTAACCCCTCAATCCCACACGCCAACCTTGCTTGACTCCAACTTTTTCCCCTATCACCCTGCTAGCACATTATCTAACTCACTTCCATAAATGTTTGTTTGCCTGTTCCAATAGAAGGCAAGCTCCATGAAGGCCAAGTCTGGGGCTTTGCTCCTTTCGGGGTCTGTTTGAGAACTGACTTATCTGCCTGGCTTAGAACAACCTCTGGTGGATGACAAGTGTTCAAAGAACATTTGCCAAATGAGCGGCCCAACTGGACTGCCCTTCCACAGTCACGGGGCCAGGCCCATGGGGGTTAGAACTCTCTGCTTGGCTTTAGAGTCTCCAGGCCCCACGGGAGTCCCAGGGCCAGAAGGGACGTTCATACATACTTGGGTATGAAACTGCCCTTTAAAAAAACCTTTTTTTATTGTGATAAGAACACTTGGTGTGGGATCTGTCCTCTTGACAGGTTTTTAATTGTTGTAATTGCTTTGTTTATCCTCATATAATTTTATGTGCCCAGTGTCCATAGATTTGGGGTACAAAACCTCCAAAATGCGCTGCCTTGCCTTGACTGAATCAACTCTGGGTTTCTGTTCATAAACCCAACCGAGTGACTGGTTATCTAGTTAAAAAAGGGAAAAGTGTCATATCTCTTGATTTCCCCCAGTTTGCAGCGTTTCTCAGCCACCCTCCCTCGGTCCTTGTGAAAGCGAGTCTGTCACTTAGCGGTCCTCGTCATGTCCAGCCAGGGCCCCAAGGGGCAGGGAGAGGGCTGGTCTGGGAGCCCTGGACGCTGGGGCTAAGAGCGTGCCTCCTCCCCGGGGACAGCCCGGAGCTTGCACACACAGGCCCCGGCCGGAAGGGCAGCTGCCCCCCCAACCCCGGGGGGCAGGCCAGGGGTCTTCGGGAAAAGCGTCTGGGGAGACTGAGAACCCTGAACGCCGGCCGCTGAGGGTTAGGCCGTGAAGGCAGGCAGTACGGGCCAGATCAGGAGCTCAGGTGAGGTCAGAGGCAGAAGAGAAAGGCTGCAGGATGGGGTCCCCCAGTGACCCCTGTGCTCGGGGGCGCTGGACGTCAGGTTTCGGGG
>SJXQ01009179.1:649526-661343 GCA_006408695.1 Aepyceros melampus
TTGGGAGGCGAAGTGGGGGATCTCCACGATGACAGGGCTGGGGGGGACAGGGGGTACAGGGGAGGGGCTGGATGCAGGTGCGTGTGCCGTGTGGGCGACGGCCGTGGGCTCGGGAGGCAAGAGCAGGCAGGTGGGCCACAGCGGGGGCCCCCCGATGGGCTGGTCCTCACAGCAGACAGACCTGCCTCAGGTTCCCGAGATGCCTCAGGACCCTCTCATTAGGCCCAACCTCACTTCGCAGAGTGCATCCTGCCACGGCCAGAATAACCCTGACCTTGGACCTGACTTTGAGTACCCATCCCTGTTCTGGACAGGGGAACAAACTCCTCTGAGCCTCAGCATCCTCCTCTGTCAGTCTAGACAGTGGCATTTCCTTGGAAGAATGGTTGTAGTCATTGCTGTTATTTAGTCACTGAGTCACGTCTGACTCTTTGCAACCCCACGGGCTGTAGCCTACCAGGCTTCCTCTGTCCATGAGATTCTCCAGGTAAGAATACTGGAGTGGATTGCCATGCCCTCCTCCAGGGGATCTTCCCGACCCCAGGATCGAACCTGTATGTCCTGCACTGCAGGCAGATTCTTTACCGCTGAGCCACCAGGGAAGCGAAGAAGGATGGCTTTCAGCGTCACATTTAAAGGGGAAACGAACATGAAAGTTTTTAGCTGCTCTGCAGTCGCTGGAGGAAAGACGGGGGCAGGGGGCGAGCCAGGCATGGATGCAGACGGGAGGTCACGGCCTCCTGGGCGAGGCCTGTGCCAGCATGGAGCCCGTGGTGCCTGAAGGATGCAGGGTTGCCAGGAGAAGCAGGTCTGCGACAGGAAAGGTGAGGGGGGCCTCCGAAACCATCAGTCTTATCCTTGGGAACAAGGCTGCAAGGCTGTCTTCTAGGAAGACCGTTTCAGAACTTAACTGAGGACCCCCCAGGGGGTCCTCCAAAGTAGCTGTCTTCATCCCCTTCTAAGAGCATCACCCAGGGCCTGAGGATGCTAAGCTCGCCCCAGGCACCAGCCTCCTATGTGGACTAGGAGCCCAGGGGCTTCTAGTTCTGACAAGTCAGGACACAGAAAAAGCAGGCGGGGTGGGGACTCTGGGCTCGCCTCCCCTCCGCCCAGGCGCAGCAGGGACGGGTCAGGGGCAGGGGAGTGACCTCTCACCTCAGAAATTGGACCCCCGTGGGCCCCAGCGCGATGACCCTGCTGGCCAGGCCCTCCTCCTCGGCCAGCGGCGGCGGCGTGGGCAGCTTCTGGGGCTTCACCAGGCGGCAGGTGATGCGGGTGGGCGCCGCGCACGTCCGCGGTGGGACCACCACCCTCAGGCCGTTGTGCCGGCTGCCCCGCATGGAGCCCCCGCGGGCGTCCACCATGAAGCTCACCAGGAACCTAAGGCACAGCGGATCCGTGTCGGCCTCTCCCAGGTGGGCGGGTGAGTGGGACCAGGGCTGCCAGCCCCTCCCGGGGCACTCACCCTGTGTGCACCGGGCTGGCCACAGGGCTGATGTTGTCTGAGGTCTCTGTGGCCGGGCTGCTGGGGATCAGAGAGTCTTCATCATACTCTTTGGACACCTGGGGACAGGGCGGGGCAAAGGCCAGCTGTTATCACCCGGGGGCCACAGCTACAGCCGACAGTCCCGGCCAGTGGACCTCTCGCAGAGGCCAGGGAGGCTCGGCCAGCCACTAGGGGCCCAGCAAAGGAGGTGCTACCCGGAACTCACTGACCCTTTGGGACAAAGCTCACCCAGAGTCTAAAAGGGAGCACAGGCCTCCTGGGACCTACACAGCCTCTCCTTGGCTCAGGATCCTGGGCCAGGCTTCCGACGCTGGAGAGAGTCCTCCTTCTCGTCCAGCTTCGTTCTCAGCTCACGTGCCACATGCACTTCCAGCCTGCCGCCTGCCCCCTGTCCCACCTGCCCCGTGAACCTTGCCACGTGAGCTCCACGCAGCTCCTTTTCACACGCAAGTTGGCACCAGAGCCCACGCCATCACCTACGAGCTGCTTGGCTCTGGGCAAGCCATGTGAACTGGGGCATCAAGGGAAAGAGAACAGGCCCCCCATCCCGGGGGCGGGGGCGCTTCCCACTTCTTCCTCTGCAAATGGGACGGCGCCCCCTCCTCACAGTGATGCTGTAATTGCAGGACCTCAGAGCTGCCTTGGCCCAAGGCATGTCCATCGCGAGGACTCACCAAGCCCGTTGGTTCGGATCCTGCCCCTCCAGCTTTATTCTCAACTTGGCCCGCCCTCTGGCATCTCCATCGGCCCAGGCGCCCACGTCTGTCTCCTTCGCTGGACCACCCTGTGCATCATCCACCTCTCGCCTCCTCTGAGAACCCCTGCCCTTGACTCTGATCTGGAAGGGCTCCCCACCACCCTCAAAGCTGCTGAGCCCTTGAGTAGTCAACCCCTGCGTTCTGAGACCCTACCCAGCTGGACCATCTGCTCCCACATCCTCCCACACGGGGTCCCCTCCAGGGAGCCTGGCCAGGGAACAGCAGAACCTGGGTCCCCTTGGAGCTTTCTCGTCGCCGTCCTCGGAAGCACCAGGTGAATGTGCCATGGCAGTGCCAGGGCCGTATCTGACTGTATCTCCCAAACTCCCTCCCGGCCCTGCGGCGTGACACCACCGCCAGCTCTGTGACCTTCCCTAGGGTGGGAGGGCTGACCGGACCGCGTCACAGCCATCTTCTCCCAACGCCACACTTGGGGCCAGGGCTTCCGCCGCTGCTTTCAGACACGCATCCCTTCAGGGTGGAGGAAGAGACCAGCCTTAGCTGGAAAACCGACACGTCTGGCTCAGTGACCAAGCTCAGGGCGGCCGTTTCCAACCTCTAAACACTACACTGCTTCCTTCTGATCCCAGAAAACCCCTTTGCCCTGGGGAAAAAAAATGCCAGCTGGCATAAAAATTAAATCGAGGAGCATTACATTGTCTTAAGCCATCCCACCCATCTGGGGGACAAATTCAAGCGGCATCGAGGGAGGCCACAAACAGGGTATTATAATGAGTAACAGCCACGCTGGGGACAGCGCTCCTTGACATCCCCTTTCCACCTGGACTGGTATTTTTAAGCCCCAGTAATCCCTTGGGGGAATGTGAGGCAGAAACTGTCCTGTTTTTATGGATGTGAAACAAAAAGGTGCCAAGTTCCAGACTTGCCCGCAGCTCCACAGAGGTGCAGCTGCAGCCTGGGGCTCCCTCTCTGGTACCGGGACCCATGGCCCCTACGGGTGCAGACAGCATGTGCTCAGGGCGTGTGTGCAAGAGAACACAGGCTTAGGAGCCAGAACTTGTGCTGCCAGTTCTCAGCCCCAGTGAGACTAGCATGAGGGTGTCCCAGGCACCCTCGGGCTCTCAGAGACTCAGATCTCCAATAGCTGGGGTTATATGAGTACTGGGGGCGCAGCTGCTGCAGAAGACTCGTGAAACCTGAGATCCGCGGGGCTTGGTAAGTGCTGTGAGCCTTTTGAATTCTTCCCGTGCTTCAGGTCATCTCAGAGCAATCACTGCCCGGGGAATCTGTTTCCCGCCAAGAGCAGGTAAGAGAAAGGACGCGTCTCACCTGATCTGGCTCATCGGCTCTGATCACCACTGTCTCAGGTGTGACGCAGGGAATCCGTGGGATGGCTGGGGATTCCACCCTGTATGCCGAGGACATTGGGACATCAGGGCATGATCCTTCTGCATAGCCTGTCATCTTCCACTGGGCGCCTCAGTGAGACATTTCCGTACCCCCAGGATCACTTATCCAATCTGATCCCGCCCCCTCCACCATCTGAACCCCACTGGCACAGGTGCTACATCCTGGCCTCCCCCCCTCCACCTCTAGGCCTTTCCCCAGAGCCTGTCTTGAGCCCGAGTTGAAAGACTGCCTCCTCCAGGAAGTCTTCCTGCACGCACCATCCCAGTTTTGTAGCCTTAGTTCTCTTGTTGAGGGAACTCTTGCTCTGGCCATAGCATCTTATTCTGCATCATGGTCTGACCACTGGGTGTGTGTTTTCATTCCACCAAATACATCTGTAGGTTCTCTGTGGTCGAGGTCTTAGCTTTGTGTTTCTAACTGAAGTTCAGTAATACTAATCACAGATTCCCTTCCCTTGGTCCATGGCCCTCATAAGCCCTGGGACCAAGCCAGCACATGTCTGTCTTTTCAGAACACTCCAAAGGGCTCAGTTTTTCTACAAAGTTGTTGTTTTCACATTCGTTCACAGAATCCCTGTGTGCGCCAACACACACACACACGGGAATAGCTCTCCGCATTCCCGGAGGAGTGAGAAACACGTGCCAGGCAGATGCAGACCCTCTGTGGACGTTCCCTAATGGACCAGCTGATGGAGGGACGGGGCTGGCCTGTGAGCTCAGCTCAGCAATAGTTTCTTTCTTATTATTTAAATTTCTTAATCGAATGAAAAGTTCTCTAAATTCTACAGTGCTTTACAATTTCCAAAATTTCACACATGTAATTTCATGTAATCCTATAATACGTGTGTGTGTTCGTCACTCAGTTGTGTCTGATTCTTTGCGACCCCATGAACTGTAGCCCATCAGGCTCCTCTGTCCATGAGATTCTCCAGGCAAAAATACTGGAGTGGGTTGCCGTGCCCTCCTCCAGGGGAATCTTCCCAACCCAGGGATCGAACCTGGGTCTCCCGCATTGCAGGCAGACTCTACCCTCTGAGCCACCAGGGAAACTCCATCCTATAATAACCCACCCCTTTTTTGACAACGGTTTCTAATGGGATCTCCCTGGGTGGATTTTTCTGGTGCAAAAGTGTTTGAAAGGGGGAGAGATGTGGAGAGAGCACTGAGGGAGGGGAGGAGGAACAGTGGGAGGCAGGGACCCCAGAGAGGGTGGCAGGCTCTAGGTGAGACCTTTGCCCCCGCCTGGCACCCCCGGTGCAGGGCTGGCTTAACCTAAGACGCTGGACCAGCTCTCTGTCCAGGCCCGGGCTTCCTGGAACCTCCCTGCTCCGAAAGGGGAACCACCCTCCACCCCAACGGGAGCATTTCTTACACTTGGTCCAGCTTCGGCACGAAATCCAGCAGCTCTTTCTCTTCATCTACATCCCTGGCATCCGGCCTCTCTGCCCTGGAGCCGAGATCCTCCCCTGAAACCAACAAGTTTAAGTGAGTGATGGGAAGGAAATACCCTCTTTTTGTTTAAAAAGTGTTTTTTCTGCTTCTCCTCTCAATGCTCGCCCCCACCGGGGCATGGGGCAAGGTCTCTGATGCTCGAAGGGGACCATAGCAACATCTTCATCTTCAACCAACTGCCCTGGAGCCGGGCAGCCAGTCCCTAACATAGACTGCACCAGGCTTTGGAGAAGATAACAACTCAATCAAAAGGAACTTTCTTCCTTTTGGGGGTTGGGGGGAGGGGTGGTGGCATGCCTCGCAACATGTGGGATTAGTTCCCTGAAAGTGCAAGTCACTCAGTCCGACTCTTTGTGACCCCATGGACTATACGGTCCATGGAATTCTCCAGGCCAGAATACCGGAGTGGGTAGCCTTTCCTTCCTTCAGGGGATCCTCCCAACCCAGGGATCAAACCAGGGTCTCCCGCATTGCAGCCGGATTCTTTACCAACTGAGCCACCAGGGAAGCCCAAGAGTACTGGAGTGGGTAGCTATTCCCTTCTCCATGGGATCTTCACAACCAAGGAATCGAATCCAGGTCTCCCACATTGCAGGGGGATTCTTTACCAGCTGAGCTACCAGGGAAGCTCTGACCAGGGCTCAAACCCACACCCTCTGCTCTGGAAGTGCAAAGTCTTAACCACTGGACCACCAGGGAAGACCCGGAAGGAACCTTCTTTGCCTGACAAGTTCCACTTCAGAACAGCCCTTGTGGAGGGTGCTCTTTCTCTAAAGAGGTGCTTCTGTTCTTTTCCACGCCACATGCAACAGAAGAACAAACTCCCATGGAACAGAGCCCATCCGTCTGGAGAGGCACTGGGGACTGGTGTAACCTCAGTGGCTGAATCCGCCTTCCCGAAGCCCATTGCCGGGAGGTTCAACCTCTGTCTGCAACCCCGACTCTGCCTCTTTGATCCTCTCTCCTCCTTGCCCTGGAGTGGGGGCCCTGGACCTCGCAGGGTCCTTTCCTGCCCCTCAGCGTCCCCTCCTGGCCTTGTGATCAGAGCCTACAGGATGGAACCACAGCAGCTCATGCAGTTATGACCGCAGACACAGTGGCAGGTAGCACGGACGCAGACGTGGACAGGCCGGAGCCGCCCGCCGGGGCGCGGACCTTACAGGCGGAAAAGTCCTGTTTGGGCCAAGCTCCGATTGTTATGGAAAGCAGGGGTGGATTAGTGAGAGCTTGGGTTGCTGAGGGTGAAATGCACTCATGAGAAAGGACCACAGGGAACAGAGAGTTTCATACCCATTATAGTTATATGAGCAGTTCCTGGAAAGCAAAGAAAGAGCCACGTTTAAGGAAGGACAGGATTGAAGTCAGGTAAAGTGAGAGGTGTTTCATTCAAGGGCGTTCAGGAGAGCTTTCACCACCTAGCCCACCAGGTTAAACAACCCCTGGGTTACCAAGATGGAAGGGGGCAGAGAGATAATCTGGTCCAGCTCCACCCTTCTTTATCATGAGGATTTTCTTCCAATTTAAGCGAGGAGACAGGTGTACTCGGGGCAGGAAAAGTACTACAAGTACCCTGCGGCCCACAGAAGTGGAAAATGCAGTCATTTCACAATGGATCCACCCCCAAAACTGACTGACCCACCCTGTGGTCTGAAGAGCAGCTGATGAAAAGGAATTCTTATGCATTTTAAATTAAACAGCTTGCTACTCGTTCAACGCACAAGGAACGCACCAGGTGGAATTTTATGACAGTTCCTTACGGCTCTGAGAGCTGATCTGAGCAGAATCACACTCCAGGTATGCTATGTGCAAACACACGTGTATTTATGCAATTTTCTGGGATTTTCTATTTTTAATCTCTGTGATGTAGATTTCCTTCTCTTAAAATCGCATTAAAGAAGCCCTTTCGATAACGGACAGCATCATTAGAAAGTGGTTCTGTCCAGCTGAGACTCTGACAATCTGGTAACCCGGGCTGGTGGCCAGAGGCCCTCTGAGTGAATGTTCAGAGCCTCGAGTGCCCCCCTCCATTCAGCCTGACTCGACCCAGCCTGTACCTTCATCTTCAGAACATCCAGGATCTCATCCACCGTCTCTGGGAAGCTCATCCGGTGCTTGTCTGTGATCAACTGAAAAGAGAAAAAAGTGAGGAGTTCAACCCCAAAACCACAGTGGGCCCTTTCACCCAGCCGGCAGTTGTCTGGTTATGACAGTGGAGACCGAAAGGAAATGAGAAGGGAGGTCTGTCCCACACGAGGAGAAGGACAGCTAAGAGGGCCTCTGGGGGTCTAGCAGGAACTGTACGGGGAGATGAACGGAACCCCAGCTTCTGGTTGCCTGGTCGCTAACCTCAGCTCCATCTGGGCCATCTCTTGGTCTGGTCGATGCCCCAACTCTTCTGCCCACCAGGTGGCAGTAAAGCCCCACCTGATGGAGGAGGACCCCTCCTTCCACTGCACCCCCAACCCTCAATTCTTTGGGCTTCAAGCTTCCCTCAGGACTCCCAGGACTCCAGAACATGCTCCACTTCCCGGGGCACCCCCTGGGGCACCCTGCAGGCTGTGCGTGTCTGAGGTGGGTGTGCAGGGGAGGAGTAGACGCACCTCGACGCTGGTTTCGTCGGTGACAACCTTGAGCACGTCTGTTACAGAAATGTAGCCCAAGCGCTTGGCTATGGCCAGAGGCGTGGTTCCATTCTGGGGAGAGGAGCAGACGGACGGTGTGATCAGCCCAGACCCACGCCCCAATCGTTCACACCCGGAGCAAGACCCTGCACACGTGTGCACCCAGACGGGTGTGGTCAGTGGTGCTCGCGGAGACGGGCTGCTGGGGTACTTAAACCGCCAGTGCTGGGTGTTCAGAGGAGATCTCGCCACCAAAGCCAAGAGCAGCCGAGAGGGAGGCAGCGGGAGGTCAGGGCCGGGGAGACACCAGCTGGGGTTGCAGGAATAGGAGGGCCCCAGGCGGTACTGCCCACGGCTCCCAAGGCTGGCTCTTCGGGTGTCAGTTACTACTCATGGAAACAGTTCAAATAACCCACATACTTTGGTGAACTCTTCTCAGGACAGCCGGAAATCACAAGTCACCAGAAATAAGGGAGGGGCAAATTTCTACTCTGATTTTAAAGGGAAGAGCTAACTGGATAATGAGGCTTTCCTTCTTTTTTCTTTTTTTAACTTTTGGCCATACAACATGGCATATGGGACCTCAGTTCCCTGACCAGGGATTGAACCCACACCCTTTCAAAGTTCTCTGCTCCCAGGGTCTACCCCATGCAGATTCGGCCCCACCCACAGCTATGGCTTCAGCAACTAGTGACAATCAAAGGTTCTCACACTCTCCGAGCTGGAAGCAGTCACGGAGATGAGCCAGTATCTCTGACAGTCCCCCTGCCTGGGGAGGAAGTGAGCGCTGAACAGTGACCGGTGACGTGGCTGAAGACCCCGAGGCCCCCAAACATCAGGACCCACCCAAGACATTTGGTTCTGTTCACTCTCCTCACACTGAGAACATCGTCACAGATTTTAGCAGGGATTTTGCAGAGAGTTTTGACAACATTTAAATAAAAATAAGGGCTTCCCTGGTGGCTCAGACGGTAAGGTGTCTGCCAGCAGTGCGGGAGACCAGGGTTTGATTCCTGGGTTGGGAAGATCCCCTGGAGAAGGAAATGGCACTCCACTCCAGTACTCTTGCCTGGAAAAATCCATGGATGGAGAAGCCTGATAGGCTACAGTCCATGGGGTTGCAAATAGTCGGACACGACTGAGCTACTTCACTTTCAAATAAAAATAAAAGGGGGAGGGTAAACGGTGCTACTAGGATAAGCTTCCACCTTCCGGAAGGAGACCCCATGCCCCGGGGAGCCTGTTTGGGCCCCAGACGCACTGGAGGCCGACCTGAGCTTCCCTGGTGAAGGGACGTCTCAGCGGCCGCTGTCAGAGCAGGTCTCTGGAATCAGGGCCCCGGGGCGATACTCACCGAGCTGACCTCGTTTGGGGAAGCACCATGTTTGAGAAGCAGTGTCACGATGTCCGTATGGCCCTGTTGAGCTGCCTGGTGCAAGGGGCTGTATCCGAGCTGTAAAGCGGGTAGACATTTGGGAGGATGAGCTAGCACAGAAATGAGCTAGCACTGCCCACCCACCACAGAACCTATGTCTTCTGTATGCAAAGTAAAAAACAAGCATTTTCCCCATTTTTTCCTCCAGCGTCAAAGCTGAAAATTGTGGCGGAGTCCCACATGTGCCCGGAGTGATTCTAGGTGCCTCTGAGTTTGGCACTGGTCTTGTTACCGACCAGGGTCCTCAGCTTTTCCAGTCAATAGAAATTGATCAGAGGCCAGACAAGAAACTCAGGCAAGGCTTTACTGGGGCCCCTACTGCAGAGGGGCTGGGGGGTTGAAAGCAAGCAACAGGCTCCCTTGCTTGCTCCCCAGGGGAGAGGGACAAGCTGATTGCTGACATGGAGCGGCGGTAGGGCGGGTCCAAGGGTCAGGCTGGAGGGGTGACTCAGGTGGTTTGCCTTTGGGTGGTGTTGCCTGCAGGGGGCATGCCCAGGACCCTGCTTTTGCTTCTGAAAGCCTGTTTTTGCTCCCGGCTCTTTAGAAGTGGCAGTTGGGTTTTTGGTCTCCGTATCTTGTCGCCCATGACTTGCCCCAGCTGCTCAGGCACGTGGTTATTTTTAGTCCATTATAGATTCTTTGTATTTTTGTTGCTGGAGGAGATGCCTGTCCAGGTGCAAGCCCTGCAGCAAAGGGTGGGTGGTCCTAGCGTGTCTCTGTCTCGGGCATCCCCATACCTTGGTCTTGGCATTGACGTCTGCCTTGTGCTGTAGCAGAAACTTCACCAGCTTGATGTTCCCGTAATGACTGGCCACGTGGAGTGGAGTGTAACCCATCTGGAAAGTAAGAGAGGAAAGAGGGTGACCGGCAGGGCTTCTGGGGACAACACGAGTCACCCTGAGCTGGACGAGAGGGAAACTCGCACGGTAACGGCGGTAAAGGGGAAGATGGATGAGGAGGTCTTGGCAAGGCTGGCAGCAGCTCCCTGGGGTCAGCTGTCCAGGCTGTCAGAGGCCACGGGCCTGAGAGGGGCACGGGGCTTGGCGTCGGGCAAGCGCAGCATGAGGTGAGCAGGGGGACTCAAGGGGGCCGGGCAAGTGGGTGATGGGAAAACTGGCCCCGGATCTGGGGAAGAGGGTCTGGCAAGGAGGTGCCCATGGGCGTTAAGTCTTGGTGGTGAGCGAAGTTCCCCAGATGAAGTATGGTGAGAAAAAAGTGGGGCTCATGGAACTGAGGCAATAGTTACAGGGAGTTCAGAAAAGAGGGTAGGGAGGTGGCAGCAAAGAAGGGGAGGAAAGCCAGAAGAGATCCGTGCTGCCGAAGCCAAGACGGGTCCCTCGGAGAGCCGGGGAAGCTGAGAGGGCAGGGGCCTTGCATGAGAAGGAGGTCCCTGCTGACCTGGACAAGACCCGCCTTGCCCTGCTATCTGGGCTACCAGGTGGTAGCGTCATGTATCATGAGGGTAGGAACTGGCCATGGCTTGAAATGAGTGGACTTTGGGTATTTATTCACTTGAATTTTGTCCAGAGGAGGTAATTCTCAAGGAAGCTGTTCTGCTGAATATTTTAGCACTCCCTCCACAGGCTGAGAGGCCAAGGCTCTCTTGGCCCCTAAGTGTCCTGGGGAGCCTAATCCCAGAGATCATCTGGATCCAGACCCTGCAGGCTGGACCTGAAGTGATGGGCTGGCTTTGAGATCTCTAAGGTCTAATAAAGGTCCGTCTAGTCAAAGCTATGGTTTTTCCAGTAGTCGTGTATGGATGTGAGAGTTGGACCATAAAGAAGGCTGAGCACCGAAGAACTGATGCTTTCCAACTGTGGTGTTGGAGAAGATTCTTAAGAGTCCGCTGGATAGCAAGGAGGTCACACCAGTCCATCCTAAAGAAAATAAACTCTGAATCTTCATTGGAAGGACTGATGCTGAAGCTGAAGCTGCAATACTTTGGCCACCTGATGTGAAGAAACGACTCACAGGAAAAGGCACTTATGCTGGGAAAGATTGAAGGCAGGAGGAGAAGGGGGTGACAGAGGATGAGATGGTTGGATGACATCACTGACTCAATGGACACGAGTTTGAACAAACTCCGGGCGATGGTGAAGGCAGGGAAGCCTGGAGTGCTGCAGTGCATGGGGTCGCAGAGTTGGACAAGACTTTGCGACTGAACAAAAGAGTAACAAGTTCTAACTCACAGTATAGGATCTCTCAGGGCAAGATCCCAAAAGATTAAACTCGGCTGGCGAGAGAACCTCAAAGATCCAGAATATTCTTGGGTTTTAAGCAGGTTCCTGTAGAGGCTGTAGGCAGTTGGGGATAAAATATGCCTTGGATTTTTCTGGGAGCCCTTAATGTCACACTGCTGACTGGTGTTACTGGTGGGTTCTGGAGGGGGCTGGAGCCGGAGGGGTGTTGCTTTGTCTCTTTCATTTAATACACTTGCCTTGCAGTGAAAAGGAACAAAATGATGCCTCTTCCAGGAAGCCCCCTTTTCCCACCAAATGGAGAGACTCTCCCCTCCCTCTATGCTCCCTCTGGTTCATTAGCGCCCTCCTCACACTGGACATCACACCTGCTGTCCCTTTCTGCTCTTACATCATCGGCAGATGCCTCGAGGCAGAATCCACTGTGTGCTGGGCACTGGGTTGTTCTCCATCCCCCACCCCAGAGCCGCCCCCCA
>SJXQ01009179.1:669577-704106 GCA_006408695.1 Aepyceros melampus
GGCAGTGCCCCCATCACTCTGGCTCAGAGGGGCCACCAGGTCTTTCTAGAAGGGCACAGCGTCATCAGGAAGATCAGTCCTCCCAGAAGCCACCCTCCCTGGGCAGCTGCCGTTCACAAGGTAGAGATGCCACCACCCGTGGGAAGCTGCGCCTCCATCCTGGCTCCACTCTGACCCCTGACCCCGAATGGGACGCGAGGTCAAGCTCACCTTCCCGGCGGCGTTGGGGTGTGCGTCGCGCTCCAGCAGCAGCTCCGTCATGTGCACCTTCCCGTACTTGGCTGCCACATGGAGAGGGGTAAATCCTTTCTGAGGAGAAACACCAGCCGTCAGAAGCCTGGGAGCCCCTGCCGTCCTCCCAGGGAAAGGGTCTGCATGCGGCCAAGGAGGCGCCCATCCCAGCTGGCACAGAGGTGCAGGAAAGGGCACGGAACGGGCGGTCCCGCCTAGACACCCGGACTGGCCACCGGCCACCGCCCCTCTCCCTCTTGTGACCGAGTCAGAACTGCTGGTGCTGTTCTCAGCGAGCTGAGGGCCGAGGCTGGACCGTCATCCTTCTCTCATCCCAGAACCCGCTTGAATTGTTCAGAGCAGACCCTGAGACATTCCATGATGAATGGGTGAGGGCTGGGTGAAGGCTGGGTGGGTGGCTGGAAACTACAGTTCAAGGCAACACAGAGGCGGGACGGCCCTCCCCGGCCCGGGAGCCAGGGAGACCAGCCTGCTGCTTCTGGACAACAGGAGGGGCAAGGCCATACCTTGGTCATGCACGCCTGGGACGCCTCCTTTTCCAGAAGGGCCAGCGCCGCCTCCATGTGGCCCTCTCGGGCTGCGATGTGCAGGGGGGTGTGCCCGGCAGTGGTGGCCAGGTTGGGGTTGGCGTTATTTTCTAGCAGGAGCTTCACCATGTTCGTGTGGCCGATGCGAGCTGCACAGTGAAGCGGGGTCTGGTCATCCTGGAACAAAGAACAGGAACGCTAAGGTTACCTAACCCAACTCTTCATTTTACACAGCAGGCAGGTAGGCCCAGAGAGGTTAAGTGACTTTCTCAAAGCCACACGGCTAGTAAGAGGAAAAGCTGAGATTCAAGTCTCCAACTTACAGAAACCAGTATGTTCTTTCTCATTTAATCCTTATAACTCTCATTTAGTCCTATAACAACCTTTCAAGTGAGTTCTTATTCCTACTTATTTGCCTAAAGGCTTAGCCTTCCCATCTGTAAAATGGGAATAATGGTATTGACCTCATAGGGCTGTGGTTAGGATCAAGCAGACTGTGTATATAAGAAGTTTCACCCTGAGTATGGTGGAGTCAAGATTGCCAGGAGAAATATCAATAACCTCAGATATGCAGATGACACCACCCTTATGGCAGAAAGCGAAGAGGAACTAAAGAGCCTCTTGATGAAAGTGAAAGAGGAGAGTGAAAAAGTTAGCTTAAAACTTAACATTCAGAAAACTAAGATCATGGCATCTGGTCCCATCACTTCATGGGGAATAGATGGGGAAACAGTGGAAAAGTATGAGAGACTTTATTTTGGGGGGTACAAAATCACTGCAGATGGTGACTGCAGCCATGAAATTAAAAGACGCTTACTCCTTGGAAGAAAATTTATGACCAACCTAGATAGCATGTTGAAAAGCAGAGATATTACTTTGCCAACAAAGGTCCGTCTAGTCAAAGCTATGGTTTTCCCAGTGGTCATGTATGGATGTGAGAGTTGGACTATAAAGAAAGCTGAGCACCAAAGAATTGATGCTTTTGAACTGTGGTGTTGGAGAAGACTCTTGAGAGTCCCTTGGACTGCGAGGAGATCCAGCCAGTCCATTCTGAAAGAGATCAGCCCTGAGATTTCTTTGGAAGGAATGATGCTAAAGCTGAAACTCCAGTACTTTGGCCACCTCATGCGAAGAGCTGACTCATTGGAAAAAACCCTGATGCTGGGAGGGATTGAAGATCCAAAGACTGGTTGGATGGCATCACCAACTCGACGGATATGAGTCTGAGTCAGCTCCGGGAGCTGGTGACGGACGGGGAGGCCTGGGTGCTGCAGTCCGTGGGGTCGTGAAGAGTTGGAGGGGACTGAGTGACTGGACTGAACTGAACTAATCCACTGTGGTTCTCACATGCAGACCTCAGAGACATTGTGGGTTCAGCCTCAAACCATGGCAATAAAATGGGTTATCACAGTAAAGCGAGTCACACAAATTTTTTGGTTTCCCAGTGCATATAAAGCTATTTTTATATGATATTATTCTCTGGTATGTATGCAGTGTCATTATGTTCAAATATATATATATATATATAGTAATTGAAAAATACTTTATTGCTAGAAAAATGCTAACTGCTTGGCAACCCAGGTTGCCGCAAACCTTCAACCAGTAAAAAACACATGATTTGCGAAGTGCACTGAAGCAAAGGGCAATTAAACCAGGGGGTCTGTCCTGTCTGAGTGTTTGTTTGTCTTTCTGCCTGAAGGCTTCCCTGGCTTTCTCTATGCCAAGGGTGATGGAGGGTCAGAACTGGGAAAGAGCAAGATGACTTTTCATCCCCTGTCCCCTGCCGCTCCCCGTTTCCCCCTGAAACGGAAGCAGTTGGTGGGCCAGATCTCTGTGTTATTGGGCCCCGGGGTGGGGGTTCTGCCACATGGTCCAAACCCAGACTGCAGTCCTGACACTCAACAGCACCTCTGTGGCCTGTGCAGTAGGGACGTCTGATGGTGACCAAAGCCGGCCTGCAAACTCAGCAGCAATTCTTCCCCTTTGTTCACTCAGTTCTTCTGAGATGCCTGTTATTACCACCAAGGGGAATCTTTTGTTTTCAGATTAAGTAATTCCTGATTTTCATTGGCAACACTTCCTTGAAAAAGTGACTTCTCTTCTGATACTGTGACTGTAACTATCAGGCATCCTTTCAGCTCCCAAACACTGCTCATTGGCCTTTTGTTTTCCTAAAGAAACAGCTCTGAGGCCAGCACACATCTGGCCTTCTCAGAAGCCCTGCAAAGCAGAACCTGAGCATTGGGTGCAACCACATGGGCAGGACAGGGAATCTTGGCCCCACGAGCTTGCAGCCCGGCCTTGGAGCTCCTGCACTTTAAGGCTCCTGTCCAGGACCGCTGCTGCCTCCTGAACCCACCTTGGCCTTGGCGTTGACTTTGGCTTTGTTCTGGAGCAAATATTTGGCCACTTCCGTGTGTCCTGCTCTGGCTGCCATGTGTAGCGGGGTCTCCACTTTCTGCAAAACAACAAAATTATAGAAGTGTTAACTCGCTCCGGGTTTCTAAAAGGGCACACACAGAGCTCCACGGTGCCAGCTTGGGGGGTTTCACCCAAGAGGTGGAGTTGCCCCAGTAAGCCTTTGGCCTGCTGATGCCTGGTGTGTGTCTGTGCGTGTGTGTGTGTGTGTGTGTGTGTGTGAGTGTGTGTGCGTGCAAGATACACTTAAAAGTAAACCCCAGAGCATGTTTATAAATGCACATATATTCCTAAAATAACACAGAAGTTTTTCAATAATTGTCCAAAATAAAATCCCAAGACTTACAGACACGTAACAAGTTTCACAAAGATACAGACATTCTCCCCAAGTTAGAAGTCCCTGCTATTCTGAGATTTCTGCCTCTGTCGGGGAGAGGAAAGCTTGGGCTCCTCTGAGCCCTCGGTCCCCAGTAAGGGCCGGCTCTGCCCACAGACTCACCACATTGGAGACATTGGGCGATGCTTCCCGCTGCAGCAGGCTCTTCACAATGGGCAGGTGCCCCATGAAGGAGGCCACATGGAGAGGCGTCAGGCCGGACTGGAACAGACCAGACGGGAGTGAGACAGGAGCCCTCCTGGTTCCTCCAGAGACACAGCCAGAGGGAGCTTAGGCTTCCCTGCCTCTAGGTACTTTGGAACAGTTTTCCCAGGAAAGGGAGTTCAAGGAAATGGATGTGCTTCCAGGAAAAGGGTCGGGGGGGGGGGCGGATGGGCAGGGAAAATCCCATTGCAGAGTGATTCCACCCATATTCACAACTCAGAATATTGCATCTGACCTTGGACAGCTCCCTGAGCTCTGACACAAGCTCCCGGTCTTATCCATCCCTGATTATTCCTTTGAGAGCTCTACACTAGTACATGTGTGGACATGGGCACACACAGAGACAGCCACAAAGGACAACTCTGAAGATGGCTATTAGGAGAAGACTCTCGGAGACCCTTGGCTCACCCACGGGGTTCCCCTTACCTCGGTGACCGCATCGATGGAGGCCCCCATCTTCAGCAGCAGCTCCATGACACGGATGTGGTTCTTCTTGCAGGCAATGTGCAAGGGGGTAAAGCCATTCTGCAGCCCCACACAAAGGGAGACAGATGAGCAGGGGCTTACTCGCGAGCCCAGGGAACACCTCGACCACCCCGCTGATGAGAAGGTGGCCTCGGGCCCAGCCCATCAGTGGTTCCCCCAAACCAGAAGAGGCAGGTGACAAGCACCGTGCACCAGGCATGGTCCTGAACGTGTTGTCTGCACAGCTTTTTTTTTTTAATTTGGTCATGTTTTTGGATGCACTGAAAGAGTCTGCTGTTTCAAGTTTCTTTAAGGGGAAATTTACAATGAAAAGAAGTTTTGTGAAGCACATCACATTCCCTTGTCCCTGGAACTGCTGATCAGCTTTTGGTCAAATGGATTCCTATACCTCCCCCCTACTGTAACGCGTTATGTGTGTTCGTTGCTCAGTCATGTCTGATTCTGTGTGACCCCGTGGACTATAACCCGCCAGGCTCCTCTGTCCATGGGATTCTCCAGGCAAGAATACTGGCGTGGGTTGCCATGCCCTCCTCCAGGGGATCTTCCTGACCCAGGGATCAAACCCAGATCTCCTGCATTGCAGGCAGACTCTTAACCATGTGAGCAGGAAATACTAGGACGTGAACTCCACAAGGGGAGGGGTTTCTGTTTCCTAGGCTTTGTCTCTCTGCTTGTTTTCTCAGTGCTTTATCCTCTAGGGCAGCAGCTCTCAAGGTTGGGGGAGGGGAGTTTGTCTCAACCATTCCCAAACCCAAGAATATTTGTGAATATCTAGGTGTTGGAGAGGACTCTTGAGAGTCCCTTGGACTGCAAGGAGATCCAACCATCCATCCTAAAGGAGATCCGTGCTGGGTGTTCATTGGAAGGTCTGACGTTGAAGCTGAAGCTCCAATACTTTGGCCGCCTGATGCAAAGAGCTGACTCATTGGAAAAGACCCTGACGCTGGGAAAGATTGAAGGCAGGAGGAGAAGGGGACGACAGAGGATGAGATGGCTGGATGGCATCATCGACTCAATGGACATGGGTTTGCGTGGACTCTGGGAGTTGGTGATGGACAGGGAGGCCTAGAGTGCTGCGGTTCACGGGGTCTAAAAGAGTCGGACACGACTGAGCGACTGAACTGGACTGAACTGAGAGATATTTTTGACTGTCACCACTAGGGGAGGAGAGCTGTCAGTGCCTAGCAGGTGGAGACTGGATGCTACTAAATAGCCTACTATTCACGGGCCAGTCTCCGCACAACAAAGAATCCTGTTCGTGCTCAGTCATTTCAGTCATGTCTGATTCTTTGCAACTCCATGGACTGTAGCCCACGAGGCCTCTCTGTCCATGGGATTCTCCAGGCAAGATTACTGGAGTGGGTTGCCGTGCCCTCCTCCAGGGGATCTTCCTGACCCCTGCCTCTCCTGCTTTGCAGGCAGATTCTTTACCACTGAGCTACAGGGGAACCCACAACTAAGAATATCGGGCCCCCAAAGTCAGTAGGGCTGAGGTCAAAAAACCCCGACTGCCCCAGACAGTGCCCGGCTGCAGGGAGAGCTCAGGGAAAGCTTTCTGAATGAATGAATGAAGAGTGGACGAGCCATCCCCGGGGCCCTGGAGGCTGTCCTGTCTTCTAGATTCTCCTCCTCTGGGAAGGGGCAGAGAGGGGCTGGGGGCCATGGGCAGGCTCTTATTCCGGTCTGGCCCCACCAGGAACTTCCTTGGGAGCTCTCAGCCTGCGGCGAGGGAAGAGGAACCACGGACCCAGGAGGGAATTTGCTTTAGGCCTGAGCCCCCCTCTGCTTGAGCCCCATGAGCACTGTGTGTGCCCCTCGGCCTGTTATAGGGGCTCGGTCATGAGGTGCGAAACACGGCAGGCAGGGAGGTCATGGCTGCTTGACCCCCCAGCCTCAGGACCCCAGCCCTCTGCCTGCCCAGAGTCTCCAGGGTGGAGACTCAGCCCTGCAGCTCTGGCCCTCGCCCCTCCAGCCCCTTCTCGACAGCCTCCCACTCACCAGGGCTCTGGAGTTGGGTTTGGCCCCTTTATCCAGAAGCACCTTGGCCACCCTGTGGTGGCCGCAGTGGGCGGCCACGTGGAGAGGGGTCAGATGATCCAGAGTGATGTCGTCAATCTCTGCGTTGTATTGCAATAGGAGTCGGACACAGTCAAGGTGGTCTCCCTGAGCCGCCATATGGATCGGGGACAGGCCATTCTGGTGAAGAGGGAAAGCAAGCAATTGCAAAGGAAATGAACACGGACATTCAGGGCACCGAGTCCAACCTCGCTTCCCATCTCCTCCCTAGCTGCGGTGCCTCCACGTGGCTCTCAAGTGAGCCTGGTTTGTCCCGGCCTCCACAGTCCTGCTGGTCTCGGATAGCAAACTTTCCCCTCCCCACTCGGCCAAATCCTCCAGGCCTGGATGTGGTGTACGCAGCACTGGGGCAGCCTGACAGCTTTAGCCCCACCCAGGAAGATTAAGACCTCATATTAGAACTGAGGGCCTTCTAGCCCTGAAAGGACTTTGAGGACAACTATTTTGTTTTCTTTTTAATATCATCCAGTCCACCCCAGGCTCTGAAGACTCCCTGACTGCTCAGTTTCTGTCTTTTCTGGAGCTTGGGTGAAAGGGACGAGGCCTGACCTAGAGCTGAACAGACAAATGACAGCCTGCAGCTCAAATCTGGCCCACTGCCTGTGCTTGTCAGTAAAGTTTTATTAGAACAGGGCTGCTTGTTTACACATTATCCAGAGCTGCTTTCCCACTACAGTGATGGACTTGAATCATTGTGACCTTGACCATGGCCTGCAAAGCCTAAAAGTATTAATATCTGGCTCTTTAGAGAGAAAGTTAGCCAACCTTGATCCAGATAATAGAGCTAAGCGCCTCCATGTGCCAGGCATTGGGGTCAACATTGCACGCAACGGCTAAGTTAGCAGTATTAGCCTGTTTCTCAGAAATGGGATTCTATTCCGGGTCGGCCTGACCTGGAGCCCTGCCTAAAAGATGCTCCTCGCAGAAAGGAAGCCCACACCTTGGTTTTGGCTTGGATGTGTGCCCCATGGTCCAGCAGGATCTCTGAGATTCGTAGGTGCCCATTCCGAGCTGCACAGTGGAGAGGTGTCAATTCATCCTTTAAAAGACAGTCAAAAAGAGAAAGCCCCAGGGGCACCCATCAGAGGCTGCTGGAGAGAGCATCATCCCAGCCGCAGGGGCACATCAAGTCCTTAAGGATCAGCTCGATGGAGCAGTCTGGTCTCCGGCTGCCCCTGCAGGCTGCTCTAGAGGCTGGACGCCCTTCCCCAGCTGGCCACGGAGAGCCCACCTCCCGGAGTGGGGCCCTCCCCTGGCCTCACCGTGCAGCTTGCTGGCACCCACCTTGGTCCTTGCTTCTATCTGGGCCTTGCGGTCCAGCAGGAGCCGCACCATGATCACGTTCCCCCTGCGGGAGGCGATGTGCAGCGGCGTGATGCCGTTCTGGAAGGAGAGACAGACTGTCAGGATGTGCATCCTCCTGGGGGGAGGAGCAGCTGCCCCGTGGCCCCCACCCCCGTGCCCCCACCCCAAGACAGGCAGCCAGCCTGAGCCCATTGCTAGGACTCTTCTCGCCTAAAAAAGATTTCCGAGCCTCTAAGGACAGGCCAGCATGGTGGTTCATCCCTGCAAGCTAGCCAAGCTGGTCTCCCGGCGGGTCAACAACACGGGCTGGCTGCAATCTCTTAGAAACCCACCTGCCAGGAGCCTTAACAGACTCTAGGCTGTCCCACCCCACTGCGAGGATGTCCTTGGTGCCACGAGGGGTGGGGGCACTGGATTCTAGACCCTCAGCCACTGCATGTATGTGGGCAGCCCCCCTGCCCTCCGCCGCCCCTGAGAGCCTCACCTGGGGCGTGAAGTTGACGCTGGCTCCCGGTTGAGGAGCAGCTGGGCTACGTTGAGGTTCTCGTAATGAGCTGCGATGTGGAGAGGGGTGAATCCCGTCTGGGGCGCAATAGAGCACAAGCAGCATTGTACTGCGTGTATTGTCATTTCTACCCATGATCAGCCCAGGCTCCGAAAAGCTGGCAGGACCAGAGGACCCCACACGGGGGCAGATTTGGACTGAAGGGGTCATCAGATATCCCACGGCAAGTTACATCCAAAAGTGAGGTGCTGCCTGTAGGGGGGTGCCCAGTCTCTGGGTTCACTTGGACAAACCACAGATCAGGGTCACCTCCAGCCCTTCAGACAGGGCCCAATCCTCTGAATGGCTACTTCTGAAGAGATTTTCATGAATGAGAGAAGCGTTATGGGGTTATGACTTTACTCCTCGAGACAGTTTCAGCCCCTACAGGGCTGCGATGACTCAGCTGGGTGGGCAAGGCAGACCTCTGACCTTTGGTGTGTCCCTTGCCATTACTCGGTTCCTGACCTTGCCCCATGACTAATAAGCCAGGTGGAGTTTTCCAGATGGAGCCCCATGACTTAGGGGCGGGGGTGGGAGTTGCTGCATGACTGACCGCTGCAAATACATCATGTCCCCGGGGAGGGAGACATTGACAGCCTAAACTTACAGATGGTGCGAACATCGAACAGTGTGGGCAGGTGGCGGGCTGGCCAGGCCCCCAGGGGCCGCTCCAGGGTCCCCTCTCCGTGTGGGAACCCCCGCCTCCCTCTACCAGGGGATGGCCAAGGAAAGAGCTGGAATACAATTCTAACACACCACCAGGGGTCAGGGGCTGGATTCCAAAGCCCTGCTCTGGTCAGACACCCCTCCTGTCTCTCCAGGACGCTGCTCTGAATGACCCAGCATGTGTTTCTCGGCGTTGCCAGGGGATTTAAAGTGGGGTGCTCGTGTGGCTGCTGGGCATAGTGGGCGTGGCGTGACTTGGTCGGGGGGCACACTGGGGCTTCTCTGGTCTGGGCTGGTTCCGGGGAACTAGCAGGGAACGCTGGGGCCCCCGAGCCCTCCTGACCAGGGCCCCAGGGTGCTCCCAGCCCTGCCGGGAGCCTCACCTTGGAAAGCACGTCGGGGTTGGGGTCGTTCTGCAGCAGCACGGCGGCCGTCCGCGTGTCGTCGTTGCGGGCCGCGATGTGCAGGGCGGGCAGGCGCACCTTGCCCTTCGTGCCGTAGTTGATGAGGTGTGCCACCACATTCTCGTGGCCCTGCTGCAGGGCCACGGCCAGCGGGGTGAAGCCGTCCTGGCCGGGGCAGAGGAGAGACCCCTGTGCGCCGGCCGTCCTGACCGCTCCGTCCTCGGGCCGGGACCTGCGCTTCTGCGCTCAGGGCCCTGGCCCTCGGCCTGGGATCGCCTCCCTCCTCCATGTCCTGCAAGCTCAGCTTAGATGCCGCCTCCTCCCTAATGCCTTCCTTGGCTCCACTTTCATTGTCTGCCTTCTCAGAGCACGTGCGATAACTCTCCTTTAGCACTTAGCTAGTTTTTCCTTTATGACTTGTTCCCAGAGCTTTTACTGAGCGCCTTACTGCCCTGTCTCTCTGCCTCCCTCCCTCTCACATCATCACCTGGTGTCAGGACAGGGCCCTGGATGGACAGCCGACAATCAGGCCTTCACTCATTTCACAAAGGTTACTGAACACCTACCAAATGCTGGAAACCGCAGCCGGCACCAAGGTTTCAATTCTGAGCTACTGCTACTAATCTCCTCGGTGTTTACAGGGGCACAGGGCCCTCTTGAACTGGCGAAGCAGAATGAAAACAGCCATCTAATCATTGAGCCGTCTGATGCTAACAGTCAAGGGAAGCTTTGGTTTCGTCTACTCCGATTCCATCATTTCACCAGTGAAAAAACTCAGGGTCAAACGACTTGTCCAAAGGTGTTTGTGGGCTCAGAGTAAGACTTTCATACTTCTTATAAAGGTCCGAGGCACACCTGTCACCCACACACACACGTGCCCCCACCCCTGCCCAGCCTCCAGTGGTGGTCCCGGCGGGAATGGCAGATTCTCCCCTGTGTCATTTCTCCAGTGCATGTCTGGGCATCCCACAACAGCCACGACTTTGTCTCTCAGCTCCTTGCAGGGCCTGACAGCGCCCTGGTCGGTCGTCACGACAGAGCATGCATACCAAGCCGTGTCCTAGGAACCCCGTGCCCCCGTGACCCCGTCCTCCCCGCAAGACATGTTCAGCCATGAGGCCGTGTCCCCAAGGTACTTACTTCTGTGGCTACATTCTGATTAGCTCCGTTTTCCAGCAAAAATTTAACCACCTCCAAGTGATTCTCCTGTGCTGCCATGTACAAGGGGGTAAAGCCTTTCTGTAAACCAAGAGGAAAAGCCGTTGGAATCCAGCCACGTCACTGACCGATGCTAAGACCGGTGCAAAATCTTCCAAACCGAAGGACGGCTCTTCCGACATTCTGTTTCCACCCAGCCCTGGGGGCAGCATCCCCACCTGTGTCTCCAGCTGTCAAAACTCATGACACTTTGCAGTTGGTGTAGCGAGGTTACTGCAAAAGGCCTCCAGGTGGAGCAACCCTCCCCAGAGGTCTATTTCTGCCCCTCCCAGAATGGTCAGCCTCTTCTGCGCGCACACACACACCCCACTAATTTCACTCCCTTCTTCACACCTCCCACCCCCGCCATAATGCCCCTCCATACATAGACGAACCACAGCTAAACAAGACATATTATTCAATTCCAGGAACAGGGTCCACAATGACCCAGCCCACCATGCTCAGAATGCCCACTGAAGCAGGAAAAGGCAAGAAAGCGCTTGGAGACACCTGAATAAACCCGGATTTGGCCACACAGTGCGTGTACCCCGCTCCACTCCCCAGGGTGAAGTGGACAGGCAGCCCCACCAGCCGCTCCCCGGGGCCCGAGCATCACCTGCGACTGGGCGTTGACGTTGGCGCCATAGTTGACGAGCTCCCGGACCACTTCGTCCTGACCCGCCAGGGCTGCGATGTGCAGCGCCGTGTTCCCTTTCTGCAACACAGGGGAGGACGGGAGGTTCCTGGGGCCTGCCGCAGCGCGGGAAACATGCGCCAGCCCCGGGCAGGCAGCAGGCTTCCTTTATGGCCCCAGGGGGCACAGAACACACACACGTGTGCCTGACCCACCAGACCTCGTGAGCGGCAGCGGAAGCTCGGGGAAGGAAACGCTTCCTGTCCTCCTGAAAAAACAATGCTCTGGAGTAAGAGTGTCTCCTTCTCAGCTGATCGGCTGCATGCAGGCTCGGGTCCCATCATCGGTGGAGACCCGCTGAAGGATTGCCGGGCAAGCCGGCTCCTTGGATGACCAGCTCCTCGAAGGCTGAGGCTCTGCTCCCGCGTGGCGTGGAGGCTCGTGAGGCCCGGAGCTCCAGGACAAAGGAGGCTGCAGACCCCGCGGGCCAGCACCCTGTGCCGTGACGGTAACACCCACAGACCGAAGGCTGGACCAGAGCGGGCAGGAGATGGGGAAGCGGGAGGGTTGCTGCTGCTGTTGTTTAGTTGCCTAGCTGTGTCTAACTCTTTACAACCCCGTGGACTGTAGCCCACCAGGCTCCTCTGTCCATGGGCTTTCCCAGGCAAGATTACTGGAGTGGGTTGCCATGCCCTCCTCCAGGGGATCTTCCCAACCCAGGGATTGAACCCACATCTCCTGCCTTGCAGGCAGATTCTCTACCGCTGAGCCACCAGGGGAAGCCCGCTGACATTGGTGAAGGGGTAGGGGAGGTAATAAAACAGACTATGTAATATATGTGGAAGAGAAGAAAAAATATGAAATTAAGTGTGTGTGTGCGAGGGGGAATAAACAAAATAAAATCTGGCAACAGAAAATCCAAACAAAAAATATGAATAATAAAATACACCGAGTCAGAGATCAGCAGGCAAGAGAGGACAGAGTCCTCCTTTCTCAGAATGAACGCTAGATGAAAGTGAGGGTCACAGCTGTTTCAAAGTCAACTTTTCAGAAGGCTGCCTGTCTCCACTTCATTTAGTTGTTTCTCTGGGGTTTTATCTCAGCCCTAAAACCCGGGGCGTAACTTTCTGCCTTTTCACACTGATTAACTTCTGTAATGTGGTTTGGTTTTAGTCACTATGGGATTGTGAATCTTTCTTGCTTCTTCTGTCTGCCCTGTGATGGAGGAGACTGAGGCTTGTGTAAGCTTCCTGATGGGAGGGACCAGTTAAAGTAAACTTCTTAAAAGCTGAAAACTGAGAGCTGAGACTAGGAAGCCAGGCCGGTTCTGAGAAGGTGGGGGGACAGGCAGGGTTTCTTGTCTGGCTCCATCCTGGGTGTGTGTAACCGCACTTTCTGGACAGGCTTGGGTCCTGTAGGCGTCGTTTATTTCCAGGACACCGCCTCCCTGCCTGGCTCCTTCCTGCTTCCCTGTGAAGTCCCTCTCGCCCACGTGACTCCAAGGGCACCTCCGCTCCAGGAAGGGCAGGCACTTGACAACGTCCATCAAATAAGGACCACAGCTGCACCCATCTGGCCCTCTGCTATGTAAGGAGAAGAGATTTCTCATGACCTCACTTTTTCTAGTTCAGGCGGATCAGCTCAGTTCAGTCGTTCAGCCGTGTCTGACTCTTTGCGACCCCATGGACTGCAGCATGCCAGGCTTCCCTGTCCGTCACCAACTCCCGGAGCTCACTCAAACTCATGTCTATCGAGTCGGTGATGACATCATCGAGTCGATGATGCAGCATATAGTTTTTAACTATAGTTAGTTTCTAACTAAACTAAGCCACTTGCTAATCCATCTTGGGAAACCCACCAAACTGGGATTTCAAATTCGGCCCCGGCGATGGGGCCACTGACCAGTCAATAGGAACCCAGTGCCTCCCATGGGAGTCTGAGCATCAAGTCCAAGCGCCCGGGGGGTAAGGGGCCCCCACGGGTCACCGCTACCCCAGGGCCCCAGGGCCCAGGTCCTTGTCTCTAACTCGTGACATGATTTGGGCAGGAGTGTACCCTGGTTACCTCCAGAACTTGTCTTTCTGATTTCTCCCTTTTGATAAGCAAAAGGGTTCTTTCTCAAATGTCCATCAGAGAGCAAGAGCCAGAAATGAGTATATAAATGCTAATTAATGTTTTTCTTAGAAGTCCAAAGAGCCTACACTTAGAGGCCTTGGCACCTGGGTCTGACTCACTCCCTGTACCGAGAGGAACAGGGTGCTGGTACCAGAACCTTCTCTAGGAATCAGGACTGGGACCTCCGGGCCTCCCTATCTAGAAGGAGGCACGCTGTGTCCATCCATTTATTTGCACAAGCTGAGCACGTGTGTGCCAGGCACCGGGCCAGCTCAGGAGGTGTTATCAAATGTTTCTTTCCATCTGCTCCTTCCTGCCTGACCCACTGCAGCAGGGCTCAACCTATAAACCCATGTAGAGGAAGCTGGCCAGGGAAGGCTATCGGGGCCCAGCTGTGGGTCTCAGCCCGTGACATATTCAAGATCTGGGCCGAGGGCAGCCCAGGTTGAGGAAGGGACCCCCCACCCCCATCCACACACTTGCACACGCTGCAGGGCTCAGGAGGAAGGCCTCCAGCCTCAGCGGGGGGTGGGCTTCAGAGTTACAGGGAGATGGGTTTTTCTCTGCCCCTCCTCTCGGCGTGAAGGAACATGCCCTCAAAGCAGCAGGAAAAATTACTTAGCTATATTTGGATCCACAAAGACCCAGTTTCTCCATTTACAGGGACTCCCAGAGCTCACGGCAGGGCGGGTGCTGTGGTGGGTGCTGAGTGAGGACGGGGGTTGGGGGGGTCAACGATGTTTGAGCACCACCAGCCTGGATGCTCAGCTGGCCTCTGGAGGTGGAGATGAGAGGCAGGGAACAGGTTTGCTTCCCGCTTTTAAAATTTCTAAGCACAGTTTAGGAATCTATATTGGTTTTGGCTCTTCATTCGTGTCTTTTTTTAATCTTGCTCCTGCTTGTGAGACCCATTACAATTCCCCAATCTGTTGTGATTCTTGCTTTGCCCACGGTTTCAGCTTCACCCTTTTTTTTTTTTTAACTCCCTCTGTTGGGCCCTCAGAAACCACGCCAGCTTATACCATCTCTATAAATAACAAAGACACACCAAGTGTTCGCTTGCAAAATACCAATCAAAGGGGAAACTCGGAGCTCGTAAAACGTGCTGAAGCATACTGTTTCTGCAGCTCCTGGGGGGATGCCAGAGAAAGCACAGCCACTCCGCCCCCCACAGCCGATCAGATGGCCTTGTGCTTGCAGCCAGGTAGGCGAGAGCATCAGGAGAGAAAGAGCCACAGACTCTTCATCCACAGAGGAAGTGGGTGGAAACAGCCAGTATCTGTCATTTGTCTGTTGTCAGTTGCGAAGCCGTGTCTAACTCTGCGACCCCAGGAAAGTCGCCCACCCGGCTATCCTCCACTATCTCCCAGAGCTTGCTCAAATTCACGTCCATCGAATTGCTGACGCCATCCAACCATCCCATCCTCTGTCGTCCCCTTCTCCTCCTGCCCTCAATCTATCCCAGCCTCGAGGTCTTTTCCAGTCGGTCAGCTCTTTGCATCAGGTGGTCAAGGTACTGGAGCTTCAGCTTCAGCATCAGTCCTTCCTGTGAATACTCAATTTGTCATGGGGTTAGAAAATAAAATACCCTGTACACATTCAGAAAGAGCAAGTCAGTCTATTTCACCCGTGAGATCTCTTCACCTTCAGGAAATGACATGGAAATTACAGACTTCTACCTCAGAGATGATTCTACTTTCATAATATTTTGGTAGCTCACTTCATAACCATAAATTATGTCTGTTCTCTACGTGTTGTTCTTCTTGTTCTCAGCTTGCGAGGCAGCAAAACGCTTGCTGTGTGAAACAAATCAGCGCTGTGCTCGAGGCCACGTTAAATAAACAGCAAATGAAAAATAAGACACAGAGGGGACCAGGCTAGGGGAAAAAAAACAAAAACACAGGATGTACGTAACAAAGGAAGAGGAAGAGGAAACAGAACTGGACATGGTAAACAGAGGTGATTTTTTGATTTAATGTTGACTTTAAATGCTGGCTGAAGGGTGCTGAATAAACAAATAAGATGCATAAGAAATGAAACTGATTTCACTACGTGTATAAATGCACGTGCAGCATGTATCACTGCCTCAGTTTCATGACTGTGTTTCCGGACTTGAGTCACTGCGGTTTATAATCTACTGCTTTGGGGAGAAGCCTCCTGTTATGAGAGGTGTGATGCCAGCTGTGCTTGGAGTAAAAGAGAACTCTGTTCGCTGTTCAAGGGACCCAGTAAAGAGAGCAGATGAATTTGGAAGTGATCAAGGAGCAGGGTCTCAAAATGATCAAGAACCTGCTGGAGAAGAATGAATGAATGGGAGGGATCTGGATTCTTCCGAAGCGTTCACAAATGACATAGTCACCAACCCTCATTGACTTCTTTCTATGTAGACATTTTCTATATAGTACCATGTTTAACTTTCATACCAATCCTGCAACTATCAGAATCCCCATTTTAAAGATGAGTAAACTAAGGCCTCTCACTGGTTGACTCACTCGCTTAGGGTCACAGAGTATGAAGCACGTCAGCGAGGATTTGGACACAAGGCGCCTGCCTGTGGACCTTCCAGTGCTCTCAGCCTGGGACAGTGTGACGCCGCTGGGAGAGGGGTTGTGTTTTTAGATTTATAGTCTAGCGATGAGGATAAAGGCCCCCTGAATTTTTGTGGAAATGAGATCCTGTGCTTTCCAAGTGACTTCAGGGGCTCATAGACCTAGGAAGCGACTGAAAGAAGGAGAGGAATTCAGAAGCAGGACTGGGTTTCTGTTCTGAAGGACTGGTTTCTATGGCTTGCGGGTCTGGGGCAATGCGTGAATTTCGGGGAAAGCTCTGGCTCCCCAAGGGACGTACCTTGGTTGTGGTTTCCAAGATGATCTCCTTGTGCAGAAGTTCAACCACCATCTTCACGTGGCCCTCTTTAGAGGCCAGATGTAAGCCGTTCAACCCATTCTGTGGAGAGCAGAGAGGCAGGGAAGGTGGGGTTAGAGGGTCTGTGTGTCCTGCCGGTCCGTGAGGCTGGACTGAGGCCCCTGCACCCGAGGGGAAGCGAAAGGGCTGGAAGGGGAGACCCGAGGGACCCCAGAGGGGTGTCTACACAGGCTCAGGACTGAGTCAGTCCGGCTCCAGTCAGTTCTGTAGCAAGTCAGATGGAAAGAAAGCGGGTGGCAACAAGCCCCCCACCCCCGGGTGTGATTGAAGTGTGGAAGCTCTCATAAAACCAGCAGCGACCTTGAAATTCACATCTTAGCCAGGCGCAGGCACCACTTAACTGGGATGGTCTAGTTTTAACCCCCTGGTTAATTTTCACAGCAGCAACCAGAAACGGCGAAGCAGCAACACCCGGGTCTCCTAAGCATTTGTAGAGCTAGATATTTGTTTGGTAAAATAATGCATTTTGAAAGAAGGTCATCTGAAAACTAAATACCATCAATCATCTGGCTGTAAGATTTCCTCTACAGAGGAGTTAGTATTAAAATAGCCCCGTGGTGGAATCCCCTGGCAGTCCAGCTGTTGGGGCTCCTTGATTTCATTGCCAAGGGTGCAGGTTCAATCCCTGGTCAGGGAACTAAAATCACACAACTCTTGCAGTGTGGCCAAATAATAATAGTAAGATAAAGCCAATACTTTATTTAAGAAATAGTTCTAGGGTATAAGTCTGAGAGAAAAAGTATATATCATTTATATGCAAAATCTAAAAAATAATACAAACGAATCTCTTTCCAAAATAAATAGGCTCACAGACACAGGATAAATACATGGCTAACCAAGGAGGAAGTTGGGGAGGGATAAACTGGGAGTGTGGAATTAACAGATACAAACTACTATACATAAAACAGATAAACAGCTAAGATTTACTGTACCACACAGGGGCTATATTCAACATCTTGTAATAACTTATAACGGAGAAGACTCTGAAGACACAGGTAACTGTAGGACTTCCCGGGTGGTAGCAGGAGATGTAAGAGATGGCGTTTCCATCCCTGGGTCGGGAAGATCTGCTGGAGGAGGGCATGGCGACCCTCTCCAGTATTCTTGCCCGGAGAATCCCAGGGACAGAGGAGCCTGGCGGGCTACAGTCCACGGGGTCACAAAGAGTCAGACATGACCAAAGCGACTTGGCACACACTCACATATAACTGAATCACTTCGTATATAACCAAAACTAACACAATACTGTAAACCAACTATACTTCAGTGAAATAGAATAGCCCCTCGGCCACCTTGGCATTTCAAATAGGACCAAAACTTGTCTGACAGTTACATTTTAGGGGGAAAAAACCAAGCAAACATTTTTCAGGCCCAACCATCAGTCCACAAAAGCAGAACTCTCTCAGTCAGCAGTTGCAGCTCCAGCCGCCCTGGTGGAGCTCCTCTGGGCTCTAGAGTCAGGAGCCAGTGCAGCCCCACTGGTCCCCCTCTGCCTCTGATGCTTTTGCCCTTGCACTCAGATATCTCAAAACTTCTGGCAAAAGCTGAATTCAAAGAGAGTTACTCAGAGCACAGATGAGTGACTACGTGATGGCTGTCAGTTCCAATGGAGAAAGGAGATCTCGGTTCTACGCAGAAATGGCTTTCATCAGTGATCTCCAGCCACCCCCTTCCCCACCAGCAATTCTCCCTTCTTCCCGCTTTCCCCTTCCTGCCTCCTCTGCTGCTCAACCCTGCGCTCACACGTCCCCTTTCAGGGGGTGCTCCAGGGCCACCTTGGGCTCTGGCCAATAAGAAAGACCCTCGTCGCCAGGATGGAGGGACTTGGCTCCTGCTGATGTGAGCGGAGGGGTCTCTGGCTCACCCATCTTCAAACACCTCTGCAGCTCCACCTCGGGGTCCCGAAACACCCACTCTCACTTTGCATCCGGGCATCATTTTCAGAAGAGTCCAGTTAAAGCGCCCATATTCTGCCTGGGAGTGGTAGTGTTCCCACCCATGACAGATGGGTCCTGTTGCTTTGCTAAAACCACAGAGGAAAGTGCTGAGCGGCCACTGCAGGCACGCCACACAGGTGCCTCGTGACGGAAGAGGGGACCGGAGAGTAACGACGTGTACGAGACCGTCTTGACGTCGGGGTCTTGGATGCGGCAAGTACAACAGGTGCCTTGGGTGTCAGAAGACACCGAGAGTAGGCTCGAGGGCAGCTCGGGGCTGCAGCACACCAGCCCCTCAAATCACCTGGGAAATACGAACTTGCTGAAAAGCAATGTGTCAGATGAACTGCTGGTGGCCCCAGGAGCCACTCTCTCCAGCTTTGCATCCTGACTCAGTGCTGGGGGGATCTTCACGGCAGAAGACCCCTCCCTCCCCAGCACTGTGAGCTGCAATCCCGTCCACACACCCAACAGCCACCTAGTCTGGAAGGCTCGGGGGTGAGCGTGGTTACGTGGGTACTCAGGATGACGTGTGCTGTCATGGGAATCGCAGTCTGCTCATTGCAGGGCTCTCGGCTGTGGCTGTGCATGTGTGTGTGTGCGTGTGTGTGTGTGCATGTGTGTGTGCACGTGCATGTGTGTGCGTGCGTGCATGTGTGTGTGTGTGCATGTGTGTGCGCGCGTGTGTGCGTGCATGCATGTGTGTGTGTGTGTTGACTGCTAGGGTTTCAGTGGTGCTATGGGTTGCAGTCACCTTCCGGGGGCAGTTACTGGTCCTGAATATGCCTTAAAGCTGGGGAAGTGGCAAGTCTAGAAAGAAAACACTCACGTTTGCTGCTAAAGCCCCAGGGTGACTGTCCGTGCTCTTTGGAGCCACCGGGTCAGCGTGCTGTCTGCCCAGAGAAGGCTGGTGTCCAGCAGGATGCTGGAGATCCCTGGATGCTGAGGAAACGGAGGCCCAGAGCAGTCAAATGACTGCTCAGGTCACACAGCCTCAAATGGCCTGGCTCAGGTCACACAGCCTTTCTTGGGCGCCGCCACAGACAGCTAACCTGGATTCCCCAGAAGAAAGGGTTTGCGTTTTTTTTTCTTTTCCACTGGAGGGACTACGATGTTTCTTTTCATAGATGATGAAGGCACAGTTTCCCTTTGTGATTACCAGGCAGCCTAGAGGGACATCCCGGTCACCGTAAGCATCCCTGTGGGGCTGGCCACGAGCGCTGTAGATGGTCCCCAGGATTTTACTCATTCGCTGCCCTGGTCCCCGGGATGCCCCTCTGCTTCCCTCCTTAAGTCACATCCCCGTCCCGAAGCTGCACTCCGGCAGAGACAAGGGATCAGTGTCTCCCATAGCTCTACTCAGCTTCCACCTCAGCTCCTGGTTCAAAGATGTCTTCTTGATGGCTTCATTTTTCTTTGTAACACAGTCACCCTAAGGTCCTTTCAAGTCCATTTCTGGGATGATCTGAATCCAACACCCTCACCACGACTCCAGGGTAAGCCCCATGTGGCACAGCTACGACAAGTGTGCAAAAGGCTCCAGAGGTTTGTACAGAGAAAACTCACACAGGTCACGGCTGACAGGTAACTCCTGTCCCGGCGACAGTCGCTTCAGGCCGAGCAGACGCTTAATCTGCTTCAGCAGACGTTTCCTGAGGACCTATTCCGTGCGTGGCACCGTGCTAGGGAAGCCTGAAACACAAACCCTGAGTCTCGAAGGACTCCGCTTTACAGAGAAAAGAGATGCGCAGACAAATGCGAAGTCAGGAGGAAAATGCCCCAAATGCAGGTATAGGACCACGTAGCACAGACGAGAAAGGAGTTGCTTGGTTAAAGGGGTCAGAAAGCTTCACGGAGGTCTTTTCAGGGCAGCCTGCACACAGCCACGGTGCAAGTCCACTGGCAATGGCAACGCGAGTTTGAATTCCAAACCCATGAGCTCATATTCTAGATACCGTGTCCCCAGCCATTCTCGTCAAGCGCCCTCCTCTTTCTTCTGTGAAGTAGCTGGATACAAGGGATGCACAACCCCCCAGAGCCACTCCAGCGAGTCTTCCCCAGCAGGTGGCCTCAGCGGGTGGATGACTGCTCACCTCCAGCAGCCAAAGTCACTGAAAGCCTGAAAATGACTTTACTGCACATGTAGACGAAGAAACTTGTGCAACTGACTTCTTAGAGGCGCAGCTAGTTTGTATAGGAGACCACGTTCAGTATTTCAAGAGTGTTTTATGAATAAACACCTCATTTCATACTAGCTTTTTATTTCAGCAGATTTGTTAATGCTCAGATCCAAAGGGGGAGGGGTGCAAATTCTGGGAGCTTCTTGTTCTTAGCTGTAACTATGGACAGAGCAGACTGTAATCTACCACCCCTTTAAAATCAGGACTGTGTGCTGTATTGGAGTTAAATCGATGTTCAAGTCGTTCAGTTCAGTTGCTCAGTCATGTCTGACTCTTTGCTATCCCATGGACTACAGCACACCAGGCCTCCCTGTCCATCACCAACTCCTGGAGCTTGCTCAAACTCATTTCCATTGAGTCGGTGATGCCATCCAACCATCTCAGCCTCTGTCATCCCCTTCTCCTCCTGCGTTCAATCTTTCCCAGCATCAGGGTCTTTTCTAATGAGTCAGTTATTCACATAAGGTAGCCAAATTACTGGAGTTTCAGCTTCAGCATCAGTCCTTCCAATGAATATTCAGGACTGATTTCTTTAAGGATTGACTGGTTGGATCTCCTTGCAGTCCAAAGGACTCTCAAGAGTCTTCTCTAACACCACAGTTCAAAAACATCAATTCTTTGGCACTCAGCTTTCTTCATAGTCCAACTCTCACATTCATACAGGACTACTGGAAAAACCATAGCTTTGACTAGATGGACCTTTGTCAGCAAAGTAATGTCTCTGCTTTTTAATATGCTGTCTAGGTTGGTCATAGCTTTTCTTCTAGGGAGCAAGCGTCTTTTAATTCATGACTACAGTCACCATCTGCAGTGATTTTGGAGCCCCACCCCATAAAATAAAGTTTCCATTGTTTCCCCACCAAGACATTGGCTATGAGTAAAAGGCTGCTGAATCTTCCTCGAACCTTTTCAGCTGGTCCAGCTAACCTGACAATGACTCCACTCCATGGCGAATGGCAGACAGGCTATTGAGGGGGACTGTGGGAAGAAATCACCTATTCCTTCGCTCAAGTAACTGGGTGTAGAAGATAAACAAGAAGGAGATGGAGGGATATTAGAGGAGAAGGTTCAGCTAAATTAGAAACTGGGGAGCAAAGCAGCAGCTGCTTGTGGCCAATTTCTAACATGTGCCTTTCTCAGGAAAATGCTGGCTTGCCAAATTCCTCTTCTTAAAGACACCTGCCTCTGGGTCCCACCTACATACAGGTTAGACCAACTGCTTTTGTTCCAACAGCTCTTGCCTGCTCTCTTCTGTTTTTCTTTCATTACTCTTTTCTTTTGTTCCAGTTTCGATCATTTCTATAGACTCATCATCAAGTTCTCTGATTCTTTTCTCAGATGTGTCCAGTCTCCTCTCAGGCCTGTTGAAGAAATTTCTCATCGCCAAGAAAGTTTTTTTTTTTTAATTTCTAGCATTTCACTGGGCTCTTTCTTACAGTTGGGGCTTCCCTGGTGGCTCAGATGGTAAAGAATCTGCCTGTAATGCAGGAGATGTGCATTTCCTGGGTTGGGGCGATCCCCTGGAGAAGGAAGTGGCAACCCACTCCAGTATTCTTGCCTGGAAACTCCCATGGACAGAGAAGCCTGGCGGGCCACAGTCCATGGGATCACAAAGACTGGGACAGAACTGAGTGACTAAGACCTTTCTACAGTTTTTACCACTCTGCTAAAACTTCCTCTGTTCCTGAATGGTGTCCATTTTCCCTGCTGGATCCGTATGAAGCAAGTGAGCGTCCATCTGCTAGTTCCAACATGCAGGTTGTCAGCTCTGAGACTGGTTCTGTTGATGGCTTTGTCTATTGACAATGCTGTGTTTTCTCTTACTCTGGGTGCACGTGTGTATTGTAATTTTTAATTGAGTGCCAGACATTATGCACAGAAGAACAGGAGAGACTGGAGTCATTTGTGTCTGGAAACAGGCATGCTTCTTCTTCTTCTAGAGAAGCTGTTAGCACAGGAGTGGAGGTGGGGGAGCTGAGCCAGTCCACTCAGGAGCTGGCCTGCGCCTGGGTGTTTTGTGACCCCAGGCACACACAGTCTTTGGCAGGCTGCTGTCACCTTGAGTCCAGAGCTGGAGCTGGGATGCCAGAGGCCTGTTCTGTGTTCCCGATCTCCCCTCAGCTTCCAGCCTATCCTGGCACACCTGTACCTCTGCTGGGGTCTTTCTCCACACTCTTGCCCCGCTCCCTGCAGTCCTGAGTTCTTCCTTGTTACAGGTCGGAGCAGAGAGCTTCTCTTCTGTCCTGGGCCAGCTTCAGTCTTAGGCAGGCTTTGCTCTTAGACCTCAAAGGTGGAGGTTTATTTATTTATTTATTTCATCATTTCTTCCCCTCTTCTCCATAGCAGCAAAACCTGCCTTGTCTCTATACTTGGTGCTGAGTGACAGTTGCTTGCTCTCCCTCCCCTAGCAGAAACAGACCTCTGCTTTTTTCTTGGTACAAGACAGCTACTGGCCCCAGGCTCCTGCCCTCCCTAGGGGTGCAGAGGTTGTGCCCCCTTTCCTGCATGGGTCTCTGCCTGTGTCCTGGGGCTGGAAGCTCTCCCACCCTCACTAAAAGCAGAGGCAGTGTGACTCCACTTCTCCCCTCGAGACGGGATTTCTGCCTGGGGTCCGAAGGGGAGAGGCTCTATTTTTGCTTCACTTAAATGAAGAGTCTGGAACGCAGGCAAGGCTTTGTCTGTGGTCCCCTCCGCCCCGATCCCACAGTCACAGGCAACACCCGCTCTCTTGCAGTGAGTGCTCTGCTTGCCAGGGATGCTCTCTGATCTGATTTTCTCCAGTATTTCTCAGGAGCACCTCATGGAGGCCTGAGGTTCCAGACACGCTGCAGCCACGCTGGCCTGTTAGCCAAGAATCTGTTAAGACATTGGTTTTATGGCAACTGCTTTTCTCTCCTGCATCTACCAAAACTGAAACAGTGGCCTCTCCTAGGAGGGTTTGCCCCTTTTGAGAATATGGCCAACCTTGCTGCCTTGTGATCTCAGCCTTATGATGGGCTTAGGGGAAACTGTAATTCTGCAGAGTATCCAGGCGTTGTTTTTTTTTTTTTTTTTTTTTGCTGTTAGGGTGGGAGCGATGTTCTTCGAAGATTTTCACATCCTAGAAACTCTATCCTGAGTTTCTGAGGCCACCTGGCCGCCATATGATCTTGTCCCACATGGTCTTAACACGGCAGAGAACCATTTTAGGATCTTTCTGGCAAAAAAAGATTCACGCCAAGCACACACACCTGGAGTTTTCATGTGCCTTTCCTCTTTTTTTTTTCCCAGGTAAAATGTCAATTTAGTGGGTTCTTCTGAGCAGCAATCTGTCTGATGGGAGGGAGAGGAGATCTCAGCCAGGCTGTGTTTCTTTTAACATTTTTAAGAAGAAAGGGGAAAAAAATCATTCAGCCTGAATGATTTAATTTGCAGTATTTTCTTGCACCAACTGTGAAAAATTCCACTGGCAAAACAGACAATTCTAGACATTTGTTCTCAGTAAATGATCCCTCTGTTTCATGTCTCTGATTGCCCCAATTACGCTAATTGATTTCTCAATGTACAAATACAGTAGACGTGTCACAGGAAATTCAAACTCTCGTCCTGTCCAGAGTAGAAGACTGTTCCAGATGGAGAGGCCATGGTGTCCGGAGACCCCTGGCCTCTTTGGAAACTCCAGAACACCTCCGAGGCTGACGCTGGCGTGTGGGTGTGGACACGCTGTGTTCCATGCCTTTTCTCACACTTGGTGACTCTTTCACCTGCACACACAGCTGGTCCTGCCCGCACGGGTACAGTTTCTGGCTGTGTCCTAAGGGCCTCGTGCCCACCTACCCTCCCACCCCACTGCCCCCCAAAACTCATGATTCTAGCCCCTACCCCTTTTCTCTGAGCTAAGCAATGTCTGCTCCTGTAGCAACTGGGAAGCATGGCTTTTTTATTCATAAACACCTACTTCCCTGCTATTGATTGGGCTTATCAGATTAATTGGCTGTGCTACCACCAGAGGCAATGGAGCCCTGGGCAGGGGAAGCTTTGATGGGGAAGGAAAGGAGTGGAGTCCTGGAAGAACAAGCCCGAGTCGTGGCAGAGAAAGCCAAGAAGTCAAGGACCCCAGAGGGGAACAAGAAGAAGCCGGGGAGGGGCTTCTAGTAACTTGCCTCCAGGTGGTCAGCAAAAAGCGAGAGTCTCTCCCATAACAGACAAGGGCATGCGCACAGAGCGTCATATACCTCTGGTTCTTATACGTTATACCCTCCTTTCCCATTCGCTCTGGTCCTCTATTAGCTTGTTATAGCTGTCCAGAGAAGATAAGTATTCTACTCTATGATGCTGCTGCTGCTGCTGCTAAGTCACTTACAGAAGCTTAATTTCCTGAATAACAACTTGCTGATGCATTTGTGACCTCTGGCTTTGCTCTATTATTGGTTCTTATTCACGGAGCAAGATCACTGACGTTATATATTTGCAGGTCTGCAGCCCTGAAGTGAAGTGAAGTCGCTCAGTCGTGTCCGACTCTTTGCGACCCCGTGGACTGTAGCCCACCAAGCTCCTCTGTCCATGGGTTTTTCCAGGCAAGAGTACTGGAAGGGGTTGCCCTTAGGAAATAAGGATCTGAAGGGGGCGCTGGAGAGAAACAAAAAGGTAGAAATGGTGGCCACCCCTTCTCCGAATCCTGAAATTGATGGGAAGTAGAGAAAGGGTCAGGTAAGAAGGAGAGGCCGAGACCACGGAAACCAAAGGCCAAGGAGACCATGAACAACCCGAGGTGCTGGGGAAGGAGAGATGAGGCGACTGTTATCCTGAGCTCGCGACATAAGGGCTTGAACTAAGCTGCTGACAAAGAGACGGCTACAACAATGTAAATCTTGGGGCCTCTCCTCAACCTGCCTGCGTTAAGTTTTCAGCCCAAACAGAAACAAAATCGAAAGGGAACGGGGATGTTCCCATCTTCCCTTTTCTTCCTCTTCCCTTCCCTCACCCCCCAGTCAGAAGATGCTGGCATCTGAGGATGCAGGATGGTGAACCAGAGGGGTGCCCTGCAGAGGCCTCTGAGGGGGAGGCGGGGGCTGCTCTGGAGTGCTTGGGAGGTGGGTACACAGAGCAAGTAAACAAGCGCTCTGAAGGGGGTGCAGGTCAGTGGAGGCAGGCTTCTCACTGTCTGAAGGAATCTAAACCCCGGAAAGAGGAAAGGCCAGGGAGAGCCCGGAGGTCTTGGATTAAGATTAGAAGTATTGGCCTGATCGCGTGGATTTTTAAAAACACGCACACAGACAGATGTAGAAGTCGTTACAGATGGTGAACCCGCGTGAAGGCAGCAGCAGTGGGCACCCCGAGTGATCAGATTTGGTGTCTACGTACCAGGCTCCACTCAAAGGAAACAGAGGCCTTGGAAAAATGACTGATTCAGGACTGGGGCGGGGAAAGTACAAAATGACACTGAGATAACTTGCACCATAAAGTAAAGAAATCAAAGAATGATGCAGACATGTCAGGGAACACAGAAGCCAGCGTCCTGGAAAGCCTGCTAGTGGCCTGGTTCAGATTGGAACATCCACGAGTATCAGACTACAACCCATCAAATGAACCCATGAGTCTGAACAAGTGTAATTAAATAATGAAAAAGCGAATCAGTAAGAAAGAAGGGAAAGCTTATCCTTCAGTGGAATATCAGCTAATAACTGTAGAAGGAATGATGAAGATGGAGAAGCATTCCTTGGAACCATCACAGTGGTAACCAATGCAGGCAGACGCTAGCTGTGTTTGCCAAGAATGGTGGCTGGAAGTCTGATGAGAAACAGACTTGTATTGGCAATACATGGGAATATTCCTCCCCAAGAAAATACTGAGCAACCACAAAGGGAAAAACCAATGATTTTACAGTAGGAAAAACTTGGCAGACACCAATATCAAAGTTAACATCCTCGGATATGGAAGAGAGCTTGATTTCTACAGGACCCTGCCAAGAATGCATGATCTCAGCGCGGTCACCAGGAAACGTCTGCCGACACAGATGGGGTTTGAAGTACAGAATGGAAGATGGTCAAGAAGGTGAGATGGGCCAAGACTGAGGAAGCCTTTCAGATCAAAGGAGATCAACAAGACGTGACAAGTGAGCCCGAAGTGTACTCCTGGAGAGAGCCTGTATTACGCGGGGAAGTGTCCTGACTCCGTATGGTACCCACCGGATGTTCAGCAGTGATGGGGAATGACACCATCTCTGTACTTCTTACACATCGACAGACAGGAAAGGTCAGAGGATCTGGGTGACGGAGGATTCTTTGTACTATTCATGGAACTTTTCTATAGGTGCGAAAGTTAAAATTTTAAAAAACAGAGCCAGAGGCTGGATAGGAGGGAGCCGTGGGGTAAGGGTAGCAGAGGCTGTCGGAGAAGCCGAGGCAGAGCTGGGGGTGACCCTGGGCGCTGGCTCCGGTGGGAGAGGATGGGCAGCCCCCTGGGGTTCCTGCACGCCTAGGACCAGAGACGGTGTGGGAGGCTGAGCACACACATCCTTGAGCTCTGCAGGCCCAAGAGGTGTCACCTTTATCAGGGTCGAGAGATCGTCCTAGGCTGGAAACCCCAGAGAGCAGCCTAAGCCCTGTGTGGGAACCAGCTGACAGGAGGCCAGGCCCCCCACCTGCAGCCTCCTCCTGACCCAGATATCATGTGACCGCTTGGTGGGAAAGGTCTGCTAAAAATACATGATCCTGGATATAACGCATTGGAAGCCAGAAAGAGCCGACGTGATGGATGTCACCCTGGCGGGAAATCACCCTTCGTCTCCTTTGCCAGCCTGTCTCTGGTCCAGGACCGGGGAAAGGAAGAGAAGCTCAGAAACTGGGAAGAAGGCACAGGGTCCCAGAGGACACTCAGGGCCAGCTCTGAGCACGCCCCTTCTCTGCTCTATCACAACCAGAGTTTATCTACTGACCCAGCTACTGCTTATGATTTTGGGTTTACTGGATATTCACAAGGAGGGAAACACCCGAACGCTTTCATTATCTTAGGAAGAAAAAAAAAAAAAGAAACCCACACGTCTTTGGGAGCTCTGGGAGGAGATGCTTCAACCTGGTCCCTTGTCTGCTCCTCACTGGACACACGTGGGCAGCCTCCCAGCTCAGCTGTCTGGCAGCTGCAGGGGCTGGAGGCCCCTAGGGACACGCAGAAAAGGGTGAGCTCAGGGCAACGAGACAATGGAACTCTGACATGCAGCTCCGCCACAAAGAATACCTCCTATGGACTGGACAGAGTGTCCATGTCCGAGATATTGGCCTTTCTTTAAAAGGATAAAAAGAGCTAGCCCCTCAGAAGCAGAGCAGTGGGGTTGAGGGGAAGGACACAGATACCAAACAAAGGCCTCTCAGCTGTCCTCCTAATCTCTAGACGTGTCACTTCACCTCCGGGGTCTCCGTCTTCAAAATGGCAGGCCTGCTTCCTCTTATTTTGTATTTTTAAAATATTTATTTATTTGGCTGCAACAGGTCTTAATCGTGACATGTGGGATCTAGTTCCCCGACCAGGGATTGAACCCGGGCCCCCTGCATTGGGAGTGTGGAGTCTCAGCCATTGGACCACCAGGGAAGTCCCAGCCTGTTTCCTCTTAATTCCGCAATTCCAGAATCAAACAGTTGTATGCACTCTCAGAAGACAATCAAGAGATATGTTTCTGCTTGCAGAGATTTAGAGAAAGATACTGCTGACAAACTGATGCCAAACTGCTCACAGTGATTTGGGGGAAGTAGGGGCAGAAGGGGAGACTTACAGAAGACCAACTTTCTGTATATAAAAGGTGACTTTTTCAGCAAACACCCTGTATTCATCTGCTGTTATATTAAAAATCACGAAACCATGAAACCTAGGAAGATGGTTCTCACAAATGCCACAAACGTGCTTATTAGAGAACTCACAGTCGAGTGTCAACGATGCCAGGACAAATTTACACGCCTGGTCTATTCTACTCGGAAAGAAAGCGAACTGTGTTTACATTTCCTCTGTTAGCCAGGGAGGTAAATCTTCTTCCAGGGCTCAGATCCCATGTCATTTCCTCTGTGACTTCCCTTGTCCCTCTCTCATCCCCCCTCTATGCTGTATTCCCAGCTCCCAAAGTTAGTCACTCTCCCGACCATATCCCCAGGGCACTTGCTGACTCTACCTTATCACTGAGTCTACCAGCTCTCGTGTCTCTATCCCCGAGTAGGACTGTCTGCAGAGTCCCGCCTCTCCCTGTACCTCTGGTTTCAGCCTGGGGCCTGGGCACTCACTGTGTGCTCCCCAGGCGTTGGCAGAACTGAACTCACACGCATGCCACCCGACACGCACACAGAGCTATCTTTCTTTTCAGTCTCTCGAAACGAAGATGGCCATCTGGTCTTCATGTCATAAACTCAGAGCAGTCAAACCGCTGAGTGGACTTTGGAAGCTGTGCTTTCCTTGCGATGCATGCCAGATCATTCCTGATGATGCTGTCAACCTTTCTAGTTCCTAGGACCCCAGAGATGTCCCCATTGTTGCTACAAGTGGTCATCTTTATTTGCCCGAAGCGGGTCTGTTGACTCTTCCTTCACCAGGAGGGAAGGAAAATGAAAATAAAATCAGCACAAGGAAGGTAGAAGAAGGGGGGCCGCTGCACAGTCAGCCCGTCCTTGGAGTTCGGTGTTGGGAGACCCAGGCTCCAGCCCAGGAAGACCTCTCTGCCGACCTTACTAATCAAGCACCTGCTCTATCATCCACCCAACAAGGGTGATGCGGGCCTTCAAAATGGACGTGCCTGGAGGGGCTTGAGAAAGCAGAGACACCAGAGAACTGAAACCTGTGATTCTTAAACACCACGGGTCACTCTGACTCCAGTCAAGCAATCAACTTCCTTTCAAACGATAAATTAGTCACTGTAATTAGCAAGATGAACATCAAATAGCTCATTTCTGCTGCGATGCAGAAGTAATTTACCTATTTAAAATAATTCAGGGGAAGGAGGTTTTCAGGTTCTGGCTTTTTCACAAACATCTTTTTCTGGTGGAAACTGGAGTTCCAGGAGAGTCCCTAGAACTGGACGCTGGGGTATCTGGCACTCCCCTCATTCACCTGCACTACCCTCCTCCCCAGGACCACCTCTCTCCCACGTGGGGGCTGCAACTACACATCCTTCCCTTCTCCTCTTCACTAATCCAGAGCTGCACGCTTCCAGAAGGCTTGTGGGTCTGCGCTCAGTCACTTCAGTCGTACCTGACTCTGCCACCAGGCTCCTCATGTCCGTGGGATTCTCCAGGCGAGAATACTGGAGTGGGTTGCCATGCCCTCCTCCAGGGGATCTTCCTGACCCAGGGATCGAAGCCAGGTCTCCTGCATTACAAGTGGATTCTTTACCCATGAGTCACGTGGGAAGCCATCAGAAGGCTTAATGTTTTACCCTGTCATTACATGGAGAGGCTTTCTGCGTGAGTTTGGTGGGGGGGGCGGTGTACAGGTAGAATTAGGGGAGGATGGAGATGAGCACAATCGCTATGACGATCAGCAGTTCCTAAGCAACAGATGAAGCCAGAGGGGAATTCCCTGGGGGTCCGGAGGTTAAGACTCTTCACGTCCACTGCAGGGGGTGTGGGTTCAATTCCTGGTTGGGGAACTAAGATCTTGCATGCCACACGGTACAGCCCCCCCACCCAAAAAAAGAAAGAAAGATGAATCCAGAGGAGAGTAACAGGTTGCGTATCGACCTTGATCCAGACGTACCCTCCTAGCCTGACTGCCCCCATCCTGCCCTCTTACATTTCATTTCCCCCAACCTCACTCCCTGCCCACTCCCCACGCCCTTCACCGCCTCTGCCTCTGCAGCCACTGCTCCTTCTCGCTACAATTCCCCGTGCCCGGTCTCCCTGGCAGACTCCCACTCGTTCTTCCGAGGCTTTCTCTGACTCACTGGCATCCCAGCCACCACCCCCAGACTGGAAGCGACGGGGGAGTCGACGCCGGGACTCCCTCTTAGTGGCCATCACGTGGCTTAGTACAGCAGCTCAAGAAGTGTGTGGTGTGAATGAATGAAAACAGCCTCTGTATTCCTCCTGGATGCTACTAGACGTGTAAGCGTCTGTTTCCAAGCTGAGCTTCTTTACTAGCCTTCGAGTTCTCTGAGAGCAGGGCATGGCTGAATTAAGTGTCTACCAACGTGCTGGGGGCCCTGTAAGCGCTTGGTTTATGTTTGTAGAACTAGTATATATACAGTGGGGAAAAAGCAAGGTCCTACTCTACAGCACAGGGAACTCTATTCAATGTCCTGTGGTGAACCATAATGGAAAAGCACATGAAAAAGTATTTATGTGCATAACCAAATCGCTTTGCTGTATGGCAGAAATGAACACAGCATTGTAAATCAACTACACTTCAATAAAATAAATTCTTAAAAAGGAAAAAACCAAATAGAAAAAAAATTTTAAATACATCTAAAATTTTTAGAATAAATGAATGAGCAGAGAAACTTCAAATGGTCTTTGCCAACCCATCTGTCCAAATCCAAAGTCATAAAGCTCAGAAGACATTCAGAAGTAACCTCTGAACCTCAGCTTTCCGAGCTACAAAAGTGAGAGTTGAATGCCCCGCTCTCCTCTAAGCTCTAAGACCGTAATTTGGAAAGGTAGCAAATTATCACAAATTATCACAATCACCAGAGCCCAACGCATCCTGATCGGAAGACTTGGCATTTGGCTACTGCAGAAAAGATTATTCTGTGGCTCTTGTTCAGGTGCTCCATATATCTGAGATGCTGAAAACCCTTCACCTTGAAGATAAACGAGTACCCAGCAGTGGTGGGCTGTGTGTGGAAGGCACACGTGGAAATTTAGGGAACATCGATGAAACTCGGATGGTTTTACACGCTCTAGTGGGCTGTGTAGGAAATTGTTTATGTTTTTGTGATTGCTCAGATGGTCGAGCTTCTGGCTTCGGCAGCAAATATTGCCACATATTTGACGCATGTGGCTGGTGCCAAAACCGCCATCCTGCAAAAGAGTCATTATCCCAAGAGTGACTATTTCATTATGCTCTTAAAAGCGGCAGTGCTTACATTTGCAACGACGTGGATGGACCTAGAGATGATCACACTGGGGGAAGCAAGCCAGACAGAGAAAGAGAGACACCATATGATATCACTTATATGTGGAATCAAAAAAAAACAAAAAAGACTACAAGTGAACTCACAAAACAGAAATAGATTCACAGACAGAGAAAACAAACTCACGGCTACCAAAGGAGAAGGGAAGGAGGGAGAGATTAAAATACACACACTATCGTACACAGGGGCTTCCCGGGTGGCTCAGGGGTAAAGGATCCCCCTGCCGATGCAAGGAGATGCAAGGGACGTGGGTTCGATCCCTGGGCTGGGAAGATCCCCTGGAGTAGGAAATGGCAACCCACTCCTGTGTTCTTGTCTGGAGAATCCATGGACAGAGGAGCCTGGCAGGCTACAGCCCATGGGGTCACAAAGAGTCGGACACAACTGAGTGATTGAGCACACAAGCACACTACCACATACAAAAGGGATAACCACCAAGGACCTACTGCGCAGCACAGCGAGCTAGAGGCAATACCTTGTAACAGCCTCTAATGGGAGCGAATATAAGAAAAGAATTATGTATATATATTGGAGAAGGCAATGGCACCCCACTCCAGTGCTCTTGCCTGAAAATCCCATGGACGGAGGAGCCTGGTGGGCTGCAGTCCATGGGGTCACTAAGAGTCGGACACGACTGAGGGATTTCTCTTTCAGTTTTCACTTCCATGCATTGGAGAAGGAAATGGCAACTCACTCTAGTGTTCTTGCCTGGAGAATCCCAGGGAGGGGGGAGCCTGGTAAGCTGCCATCTATGGGGTCGCACAGAGTCGGACACGACTGAAGCGACTTAGCAGCAGCATATATATATAACTGAACCAGCTTGCTGAATCCCTGACACTAGCATAGCACTGTAACTACATTTCAATAAAAACGTACACATAAATAAATTTTTAAGACAAAAAATAGTGGCAGTGCATAAGTGCAGCTCCTTCATGGGCTGGGCACCAAATACATAAGCATCCACCCTTCGTGGTGCCAGCAGACTATACCGCTTGGGACTGAAATTATGAGCACCTGCCATGAGCCAGGCAGAGTCCCTGACAAGGAGCCCTGAACAGAGCAAAGCCCTGGCCCGTCGGGGTGCCTCCACCTCAGCAGGGAGGACGAGACACAGAGACGCGTAGCAGTGGGTCAGGCAGCGGTAAGGACCGCGGAGAAGGATGACAGGCTAGGCGGTGGAGGTGACTGGGATGCTCCAGGTGACGCCCTCCTAACTCTCTGCCTGGGGCCAGCATTGCAGACGTGCAACTTCCTCCAAGGGTCTCAAGGAACTCTGTTCCCATCAAGAAGGCCAGGCTTGGTCAGCATCAGAAGGCCAGAGACGAAACCTCAAACAGTGAGGCTTTTCTCCCTGGAGTTAGCGCAGGCTGTTCCCGGCTGGAGTCCTGCGTAGACCTGGCAATTCTAGGAATTCGGGAGAACAGAGGGCTTTTGACTTGGTCTCCTCTCGTTCTCTTGTCATTGGGCTGACGGCTAAGTGCATACGGCCAATCAGTTCATCCCAGAAAAGTATTATTTTACCTTGCTGTGGCCTCATGATAAAGCATTTTAATTTGATACCACAATCTAGCACCCGTTCTGGAAACTGGACGTAGGAAGCTGATGTCAGGATGTGCCCAATTATGCAGCAATTCATTCAGCTCAGTGTTGACCACATGACACGCCGTGTGCCAGGTGCTGTGGGCAGAGGCAGCCGTGGACTTTGCCCCCAGACACCTAGCGTCTACTGGGACAGATAAGAAACAGCCGCTCTGGGCGGCTGGACACGCCGAGCTGTGAGAGGTACGGAGTGACCTTCAGGCCCTGGGAACCACGGGGTCTTCACGATGGCCTCTGAGTTGAAACATAGCCCAGCCAGTCCATTGCCATGTGGTAGCCCCAGTGATGAGAATGACATGGTCCTGGGCTGAGTGAGGGTCCCCAGGCCCCACATCCCATGTGCCCTAGCAAAGGCGATGACCCTGTGACCCTGGGGAGGCAAGTTGCTGGGCTTTACCCTCTGCGCTGTCTCTCCCTTATTCAAAGCCCCCTCGGGGTTCTGCCTGGCCCCTCCCTCACATCCCACCATCTCTCTGCTTCTATTTCTGAGTCCCGAGATGACCCTCCACATGGCAGCCAGGGTGACCTCTTAAATATTAAGTCAGACAGAGCACCTTCTGAAGACTTCCCGTCACCCTTGGAGCGAAGCCCAGGTCCTCGCCGTGACCCGAAAGCCCTTCAAGATTCAGCCCCAGCAATGTCCCCTCCTCCCCCACCATGCCTTCCTTCCGTCTCTCCACTGCAGCCACTCAGTTCCTGCTCGTCAAAGAAACCAACCCAACGCTGCCCCAGGGCCTTTGCACATCCCCCCGTCTTCCAAGACTGCTCGCCCCGGAGACCACATGGTTCTCCCTTACTTCTTTGCAAATCACCCCTGAGAGAGGCCTGACTTAACCACCCTCGAGATGAGACCCCTCACCCCCTCTCCTCCATGGGCTGTCTCACTAGCAGGCGGTAGATATCTGCTCTCTCATTGCCCGCCTTCTTCACCAGCTGTAAACGTTACAGATGTCCCTTCTGACTATCTTGCAAGGCGCCCAATACGTGGCAGAAAGAAGGTGTTTAATAAGCATGGGTGCACTGACCGCCACATGTGTGGATTGACGCGGGGGGTTGGATTTGACACACCTCTCCATCTTGTTCTCATCAGCCAATGGCCAGAACTTCGCTTCCTCGAGTGCTGAACAATTTCCAAATATCTATCTTTGGGCTGGACCTCTTATCTGGGTTCCAGGCTCAAATATCCAGATTCCTCAAAGACTCTGTAAGAGGATCCCCACTCTGTTCTTGTCTCTTCACCCCGATTCCACACACCGGCTCCTAGTTCTTGGGTCAGTGAGTGGCGGTCGCTCCCACCCACCCCCTGGCACAAGCCAGACATCTGAGGGTCCCTTCTGAAGTCTCCTCCTCCTTCCCCCACACCTGTCCAACTCATCCATCCCCACGGCCACGACCCTTACCTGGGCCACTGACACATCCCTCCCAGACCACTGCCATCGTCTGAAAACCGGCTCTCCTGTATCCACCCGTGGGTCCTGCCACCCGCCACCCGCCACCCCCACTCCTGTACTTGAATCTGCGGTCGCCCCCTCAGCTCTCAGGGTAAAGATCGGCGCCCCTCACTGGGTCTACAG
>SJXQ01009179.1:704587-714725 GCA_006408695.1 Aepyceros melampus
GCTCGGGCCCTGACCCAGGTGTTGGCCGCTGTGACCGTCACCCCTGCCTCTCGCGTCCAGCCCTGAGGTGACGTCTCCGGCCTCATCTGGTTCCTGGTCTCTCCTTTCCGCCTGCAGCCGCTCTGCCACCCTCCTCTCTAAACTCTCGAGGCTCTTCTCCACTTCTGGAATGTTCTTCCCTCCCTCCCCTCATTAACCCTGACTCACCCCTTAGCTCAATAGCTCTTCCTCCAGGAGTCTTCTCTGACCTCCTGCCCTACCCCGAGTCTCTCTTGCAGACTCTCAACTCCCTGTGACCTTCCTCCTGGGCTCCTAGCATAGCTTGTCTGCAGATCCGTTTGTGTGATTACTTGATTAACAGCTCTCACAGTCAGTAGATTATGGGTCAGAGTGGATGAGGAGGATGGCTTTTGTTTTTTAACTATTAAATCCCTAAAGCCCAGCTCTACATTTGAGGAGGTATCCGGGCAAGACATGGACGACATGGGTTTGAAGCTTGAAAAATGCTTGGATAAATGAAAGGAGTATATACATAGAGATACTGGCATGGGCACGTGTAGCTGTGTGTCCTTGTGTGTGGATTTGTTCTTTTCTACAACCGTAATCATGGTGATAAAAATCAGTAGACAAAAATCTATGCACCAAGGAAGCTGCCCTGAATATTCAGATGTCTCTTATATAAGCCTCTTTCCACACTACTTAGAGTAATTATTTCCGATTATGGCAAACGACTCTCATTCTTTCCACGAAACATCCTCTGAAAGTATGTTACTTATGTAAGGAACGGCATTTGCCCTATCACTGTGATTGCAATTCATCAGTTCAAAAGGTTCCAGCAGAAGCAAATTCTCGAGCAGTGACCCCAGGACAAGAGCCTGTGTTTTTTAATCTTCTCAGAACCGTGAACGTGTGCTCTAAAGAGAAGACGCTCTCATCCCCTAAGGGGATGGGTCTGTGCACGTCACAGAGTCGGGCGCTGTCCCAGGGGTGCGCCAAGGTGAGCTGAGCTTTAGGTTCTGACCACCCTGCCCCGGCCCCCGGTGCCCTGTCATCCTCTCCGCCTGTATCTCCACTCGGAGCAAAAGCCCGATCACCCTGTAACACGGGAAGGAGACTCCGGTGACATTGGCGGTCCTGGGCAGCTCTGCAGCAGGCACAGAGTGAAAGAGAAGGACCAGCAGAGCCCAGATCTGGGGGTTGTGGGGGTGAAGGAGCTGCAGGAGTAAGCCGACAGGAGGGGATTTGCGCAGTGGGGAGCCCTTCCTTTAACCATCATCCTCCCCCTTTCCTTGCTGGCAGCAGTTAGCAGTCTCCTCCGGCACTAAGCCTATCAGAGACGGCACCCATAACATGCAGATGTGGCCTGGGTGCTGGCTGAGCTCGCGATGGACAGGGGAGGGGCCCTGCGGAGCGGCAGCTCAGGGACAGGCCGGGCACATGGGGCCTCACCGGCAGCAGCCCCATCAGGAGAGAGCCCTGCCCGTATGCTCAGAACCTGCCTGTGGCTCAGGGCTCAGGACCATGCGACTGCCCCAGATCCTGCTAAGCGGCTCCTTGGAGAGTGGGCGTCTTAACCCTCGGAGGGCCTCTGGGGGGACTGATGCTTCTCACTGGGAGCTGCCCTGTGGAGGGATGCTCAGCTGCATTTCTGGGCTTGAATGAAGGAAGCGGGGAGCTTGCCTCCTGGCCCCCCAGGAGTGTGTCTGCAGGTACCCCCACCTGGAGGGGGCGGGGACACCGCGACGGTTCACACAGCCCCTCTCCTGACCCCACTGACCCAGCAACCTCTCGTGGCCCCCAGACTTTGCTCCTCTGTCCCTTCCCATGAAAGAAATGGGGCCAGAATGTCCATTTCCCCAACGGCAACCTTTCGCACTGAACCTATCAACTCAGTTCAGTCATTCACTTGTGTCTGACTCTGCTACCCCATAGACTGCAGGCTTCCCTGTTCATCACAAACTCCCGGAGCTTACTCAAACTCATGTCCATTGAGATTGTGAGGCCAACCAACCATCTCATCCTCTGTCGTCCCCTTCTCCTGCCTCAATCTTTCCCAGCAAGAGAGTCTTTTCCAATAAGTCAGTTCTTCGCATCAGGTGGCCAAAGTATTGGAGCTTCAGCTTCAGCATCAGTCCTTCCAATGAATATTCAGGACTGATTTCCTTTAGGATTGACTGGTTGGATCTCCTTGCAGTCCGAGGTGCTGCAGAAGTCTTCTCCAGCACCACAATTTGAAAGCATCAACTCTTTGATGCTCAGCCTTCTTTATGGTCCAAGTACATCTGTACATGACTACTGGAAAAACCGTAGCTTTGACTAGATGGACCTTTGTTGGTAAAGTAATGTCTCTGCTTTTTAATATGCTGTCTGGAACCGCCCAGAACGCCCCAGGTCTGGGATGTTCGGGGGGAGAAATGACAGAAGCGGGGGCTTGCTTCTCCCCATCCAGTCTGCACCCCGAGCCCATCCACACACGGGTCTCCCCTTTGGAGTCCACTGCATGGCTGCTGCGCCGTATCACCCTCCCACCTCTGTTTTCTGTCCCACACTCCCCGCCCCACCCTCTCCACGCTTCCACGTGTGGATCTAGACCACAGAAGCCCAACTGGATCCAAAAGGAATCTCGGCACGTGGTCCCGTGCACTTTAAGTGGAGCAGGGGGCAGGGGGCGAGGCTGAGGGGCCCGGGCCGCCAGGGGAAAATGTAAGCTGCATCCTGGGTGTCTCCTCTGCTGGTTTGTGACAGTCACCCAGTCCAGCACCACGCAGACAGACCCAGGGGAGCCCGTGCTCGCTGAAATAAGCCGGTCCGCAAAGCCAAACTCTGCGTGAGTTCACTGCCATGCGATTCCCAGAGACAGACAGGCTCCGGTGCTGATCGTGAGGGGCTGGGGAGTTAGTTTGCTGGGAGCTGAGGTTCGGTTTTGCGAGATGAAAAACCATCTGGGGATGGATAGTATGATGGCCGTGGAAGTAACTCAGGCCACTGAACTGTATACTTACAAATGCTTAAGACAGTCAATTCTATGTGAGGTGCCTCTCACCACAATCAAAAACAGTTTTTTAAGGTTAGGATGGCTTTTTATGAAGCCAGAATGGGTAAATTTCTTCTCAGTTAGAAACGGAAATGGCCATGTAGTCGAACAACTCAACTGACTGGCAAAAACAGACAGACGAAACCAAAGGCATCGATCCACAGCCCTGGCCACACCCTGTCCTCTCTTCCACAGGGAGCGCGCTCCTCTGGGTTCAGGCAGTGCCTCCAGCCTCGGGCCCCACACCTGCCGCCACTCTGCCCGCTCCATCCCACGCACCTTCAGTTTCCTCCCCACACAGAGCCCCGTCACTCAGCACCAGAAACGTCCAGAGAACCCTTCCAGCCGCCTTGGTTCTCAGCCTGCGGCAGCACCTGGCGGGGAATCCCCAGCACTACCGCCTTCTCAGCGGCAAACCCACAAAGGCCTCCGGAGAACAAAGGGGATGAATGCCGCCACCGACACAGCATCCTTCAAAGTCTTTCCGCCCCACCTCCCCGCTTCAAAGGCCACAAAGTCCAAGACTGCAGCGGGCACCAGCGGGCACTTCTGAGGGGAGAGGCCGCGGGGGTGGACGGGGTGCGGCCGTGGGGCCCTGTGCCATCTCGAGGCCGGCACACTCTCGGGGCAGGGCCTTCAGCAGGCAGGAGCCACGGGGGGCGTTTGAGGCCATGGGGGAAAAGGTTAATAGAGGCAGAGCTTTCAGGAAACGGCTCCAGACAAGAGCCACTCTTCAGGGACCACACACTCGCCCGCGTCTCACTCACCTGGTTGCAGGTGTTAATGTCCACCCCATTCCGCAGGTGATCCAAAGCTTTGTCCAAGTTACCTGATCTGGCTGCCCTCAGAAAGCTGGTAGCAGCATCGGCCTGTGAGGACAGAGAGCAGCTGTGAGCGGGTCTGTGTGCTGAGGGGCTCATGGGCCTCTCGAACCCAGGGCTGCGAGCAGAACTGAGGTCCTGGCGGCAGCCACTACCCCCACCCGTTAAGTGCCCACCATGGTCCCCAGGCGTGCACGGGTCTGGAGCCCCCCAGGACGGACAGCTCTTGGCCTAGGGTGAGGCGGCCTTCAGAGCACGGCCTGCCTTCCTTCGGAAGTATTTATAAGGAAGCCATTTCGGCTGGGACCCAGGAGGGGCCGCCTTCTAGAGGGTTCCGTTCCACCCAGGAGACGTCTCAGCAGGCCTGGCATCTCCCTGCCTTGGGGCCTCTGAGGACTCCACCTTCCCACTCAGGAGCCCGGCCCCCATCGCCCAGCCCCCATCACCCAGCCCCACCCACTGAGACGAGGGAGAGGCTCCACGGGAACCAAACACAAGCACTTGGTGCTGTTTTGCGGGTTTTGTTTTCACATTAACAGCACACAGCACTTACTACATGCCAAGAGCCATTATCGGCACTTGACTATAATATGCATTTACACGGGGTAGCGGTGGGAGGGCTGGGGAGAGAGATGCATTTAGCCATTAAAGACATCCCCAGGAGGTAAGTACTCCTGCCATCCCCATTTCACAGATGCGGGAACTGAGGCCCAGAGAGCCCAAGTGACTTGTGCAGGGTCACAGAGTGGGGAAGAGGTGCAGCAATAGCCTGGCCCTGCCCCTTGACTTGGCAGGTGCCCCTCGCCAGTCTTCCAGAACCAGAGTAAAGTACTTAGGGTCCATAGGCTGAGGGTCAGCCCCCTACAGACACAAGCAGGCCCTGCCCTGGACGCCGGCTCATGTTAGGCATGATGACAGCCAGACAGGGAGAAGGGTGAGAGAGCGGGAAAGGAGGTGCTAGACATAAGGTCTAGCGTGGCAGACAAGGGCAGGGGGCTCCGAGTAGCTCCCCTGCGTCTAGGGGGTCCTACGGTCCGCAGGTACCGCCACGCCTGTGTTCTTATCTGTAAGGGGAGGGCAAGGCTTGTCCCATACGCTGGCTGTGAAACTGAATGGAAATATTACAGATTATATGTGATGATAATGATTACATCAGCGCGAGCACTGAGCACAGGGCTTGCACGTGGTGGGCACTCGGGGTGAGTTTATCAGGTGAGGGCTGTCATATGACAGGCCATGAGTGAAGGGGAGTGCTAGGTTTTGGGGGGGCTGCACCGTTCCTCCAGAAGATCCATCCTGGGGTGCTCTGTCTCCCTGTTTCATGCTCCCCTCATCCGAGAACGTGCTGTCATGGGCTGAAGGGTGGTGCCCAAGGAATGTCTGTACCCTAACCCCTGGAACCCCAGCATGTGCCCTCTTTGGAAAGTGTCTTTGTGGATGTAATGATGTTATGGGTCTTGAGATGAGCACCCTCGATACCCTGTGCTAAGTCACTTCATTCGTGTCCTACTCTTTGCCACCTCTAGTCCTACTCTTTGCAGGCTTCTCTGTCCTTGGGATTCCCCAGGCAAGAATACTGGAGTTGGTTACCATTTCCTCCTCCAGGGGATTTTCCTGACCCAAGGATTGAACTTACACTTCTTGCAGGGTCTCCTGCATTGGAGAGCAAGTTCTTTACCACCAGTGCCACCTGGGAAGCCAACCCAAAGTCCAATGATAAGTGTCCTTATAAAAGATAGAAGAACACACACATGGATGCGTGTGCGCGCGCACACACACACACACACGCACGCACACACACACACACACACACACACGAGATGTAGGCAGAGATAGGAGTGATGCGGCCACAAGCCAAGGAAGCTGGCAACCAGCAGGAGCTAGAAGCACAGAATCTCCACTGGCACCTCCAGAGGGAGCTCAGCCCTGCCCACACCTTGAGTTCAGACCTCTGGCCTCCAGACTGTGAGAGAAGAGAGAAGCTTCTCCTGGTTTTAAGCCACCAAGTTTGCAACAGTTTGTTAGAGCAGATGATGGTCCCTAACCATGGAAGATTCAAAATCTACAGCCAACAACTGCAACGTCCTGCGATTAAACCAGAGCGGGGCTGCACGCCTTTGCCAATAAAACAGCTAATCCAAGGCAAAAAAAGAGTCTCCAGCCTTACAGACCTTCACCCCTGAGGGCTGCCCTCAGCCATCTCAGCCCTCCAGCCCTGCTCCAAGACTCCTGGCTGATACTTCTCCACTCGACCTCGCTGCTCTTCCTAAAATCCTGTGTCCTGCCAGTCCTCCCCGACTCCAGGCCCACGAGGGTCCCGGTACATCAGCTCAAAGCCAAGCCCTGAGTTTGCCGGTTCATGACACACATGCATTTCACACCCCCAGCACAGCAGGATGGTGGGTTCCTCCCTGTCCTCCCCCACTCCCGCCCCGGCACTCCCATCCTGTCTTTGGGCAGGCCCACACTCTGACGCCCTCTCCTTTGTTAAACCCAGTCTTCACGGCCCACTCAGGCCCTGTGTCCTCTGTGATGCCAACCTTAGACACTCAATCTTTACCATCTTTAAATCTAGGAACAAGAGCTTGATTTCTTAAAATGTATTTTTCAATAGACTCTCCTCTTTTATTCAAGTCTTGTTTCCCATGGGTAAATAAATTATTTGCTTCTTGGGTCAGGGACCAAATCTTCTATCTCTTTTGAATCCTTCAAAGCATGACTTGTTTGCTAGGCCAAGACATCCCTTGACCTAAAACACAGGGCACCTAGTGTCCCCAGGCTTCTTGGCAAGGCATCTGTAAAGGAGGAAGTATTTCAGAAATGAGGACCCATCTGGGGGCTCCCTATGAGCTGGACTCCCAGAGAAATCAGGCTCAAGGTTTAGTCCCTCGAAAAATGTCTGAGGCTGCAGGTTCAGAAGGCCTGTGTGGGCTCAGCTGTTTAGAAAAGTACAGTATACTACTCCCAGAAAATGAGAGTACTAGAAACACACCTCCCACCTGCCCAGACCGTCTTCTGCAGCATACTAAGCATGGTGGATAAAAACAGATGCAACACCAGCTAACGACACTATCACTATTCAAAACAATGAATCTAGGCAGCAAAGGAGAATATTAAAACAGACAGACGAGCAAATAAACAGAGGGCAGGGGAAGCCCGACCTAGACTAGGCTGAGGAAGGCTGAATACTTTCTATTGTGTATATAATTGAACCGTGAAATTATAATATTTATACCAATGACTGGGCAAGTATTGGGCTGGCCCAAAAGTTTGAGTTTTTCCGCAAGCTGTTAAGGAAAATCCGAATGAACATTTTGGCCAATTCAATATATGACCAACATTCTATCTTTTAATCCTGATCACAAACTGCATTGTTGAGGTTGGTGTAATGATGACGTCCATTTTAGAGGTTGGGGGAGGTGAACAGTTTTGCCCAGGTTCTGCATTAGTTAATACTCGGAGATTCAGGCCACGACTCCCTGAACCCAGCCGACACCTCCCAATGCCTTTGATCCCGAGGTGCATTCTCCACAATTTCAAACCTTTGGGTGACCAGAAAGCCCGTACAGATGTAGGAGCGAGGAGGGGCCCATGCCTTTTCTAATTAAGCAGTGAACCCACGGCAGAGAAAGGGACCCAGGTCTCTGCTCTGACCCTGGCCACTGCGATGAGGCCAAGACAGGCCTCTAGAAAGGAGTCATCTAGTCCCAGTCCTTCCCTTCTCTGATGATAAAACTGATGGCAAAAAGGAAGTGACTGGCTAAGGTCACCTAGATAATTAGAGGTGAGGTTCAGTTGCTAAGTCTTTTTCGTTTCCTCTCTGGTCTGGGCATAGGGTAGTCAGGACCCAAGCAGGATCCTGGGGGTATCTTACAGGTGGATTGCAGGTAATAATGGTATCATTCCACTGGGTACCCCCTCGGTTAATCCTACGAGTATTTCCTGAGGTCCTGTTGCAAGCCCAGGATCCTGCTAGGACAAAGACGGAGAGAGTAGAAATTCTGCATGTGGGTCCCTGCCCTCAAGCACAACGTGACAGAGTTAAAAGTGACCCATTCAACAAGCACGCAGTGGGCACCTCCTGGGTGCTAGGGGCTATCTCAGTTGCACAGCAAATAACCCACTTTGGAGTATGAGACCACCTCTTGCCAGCTCATTCTGCCAAGCCGCTAATTCAATTACCTCCAACTCAAAGACATGTCCTGGGAACGGCTTCCTGGTACATCTAGGAACAGTCTATAATCCAATAGGGTGGAAAGTCAAAAGACTCCAATAGGCTCCGTTTTAGACTGTTCACATGAGTAAACACCAACCAGAAAAAAACAGTGGCAAATATGCACCAGACTGCCTCAGTGGTCGGACAGACCGGAGCAGAGTCCCTGGCCCTTCCTGAGTGCCTGTCCCTGCAGGGCAGCCTCTGAGTGGAGAGACCAGAGGGGCTAAAGAAGGCTGTTCTCTGCATCCAGAAAAGTCAATCCACAATGCCCCTAACCTCTGCATCACCCCCGAGAGCTGTTACCCCTCTGATCACCCCACCAAGGCTGCCTGCGCGCACCTCTGCTCTGTCCTCATCTTGAGCCTTATTGAAATCTAATTTTTCCCCTGAGAAAACTGCCAGCACTGAGGGCAGGAGGGGACACACACATCTCACGGTGTCCCCAGCCCCCATCCCTACAGGTCAACTCACATGATGTCCCTGAACTTCCTTCCATCACAACAGGAGTTACCTTCATGAAGCCCTTCCTCTGTGTTAAGCCCTCTCCACCAACAGATTCCTTGGCTCCCCCCAGTAGTTTCTGGAGGCAGGTACTTCTCCTTGTTTCCTCTCACTGAGGAGCTAAACGAGGCACAGAGAGGTTAAGCACTTTGTCCGAGGCCACACAGCGAATCCTGGCCGGGTCAGGACGTGACTCTCAGCAGTGTTTCCTCACTGCCCAGAGATTCTTCTCCAGCTCAGCTCCGGCTGGATGTAGGGGAGCCTTCTGCCCGCGCTCAGAGACTGTGCCCACTTCAGCCCTCCCCTCTGGAGGAAGGAAGTAGAAGGGAAGAAAGGGACCAGGATTCCTCCTGGGAGTCAAGTTCCCATCAGGACTGCTCTTCGGAAAAGGGAGGTGAGCCCTCGGTTACCTGAGACACCCAGACTATTATTAAACTTGCACTTCCTGAGTGGGGCCATACGAGTATAGCAATAAATAGTAGCACAGGGGGCTCCAGTGTCTCCGGGAGGGAGAGCCAGAAACCAGCTGCCAAATGTCAGCAAGTTTGAGAGGACCTGAGCGTTCCCAGGACGAATCATGACTTTTTCAAGGTCTTTCAGTGCAAAATTCTCATCTAAAACGATGACTGGAAACGGATCTCTTATCGGTTTCTGTAAACAGCGCTAAGACAGGATCTCCTTCCCAAACGGTCCTGTCTGGGCAAAAGGCAGTTTCTTGGCCAGAGTCAGGGTCAGATCTCCCGGTCCAGGCTCTGGACCCTTTCCTAGGGGGCTGCAGCTCTACCAGGAGGCCAAGTAGAGCAGGGCCTGCGTGGGGCTAGCCCTCCAGTTCTGAGCGCCCTTGGGACTCAGCGCTCCTGGCGGTAGGTGGGGCCTTCCAAAGGAAGGCGCAGCGCCCGCGGGCGCACACCCGCCTGGCCCCTGCCTCAAGCCCACCGACTACAGAGAAGCAGCCGTGAACCCCTGCGGCCCCAGGGTGCGTTTTCATTGGGTCCCTTTCCTTTTTCTCTTTGGAAAGTTGGACTGTTAAATGTGTCACTGACGAAACGAGGCGCGCAAGCCGGAGACCTCAGGGTCCTTTTCGAAGCTATCCACCCCGGTGCGAGGCCTGGGGGAAACCAGCCGTCCCCGTCCTGCGCAGCGGGCTCGAAGGCTGGGCGATGCTGGACGGGAGAAGAGCCACCCGCAGACCCCGACGGTGGGCAGCGCTGGCGGGGAGCCCCGCTTTGCCCCTTGATGCTGTGCCTCGGACAAGTTCTCAACCTCAACGTTCCCACTGCTAAAATGGGGACAGCACATAGCTCTCCAGGGGGTGGAGGATGAGGATGACAAAGGACAGGCGGCCAGCTCCCTCTCCCCCCATTCATTTCCCGCTGCTTCTGGACGTCCGAACGCTCGCGTTCCTGAGGTCTAAGGGTCAGGCGCGCCGCAGGCTCGAGAGGAGGCCCTTCTCCAGCCAAGGCCAAGCCCGGGGCATCCCGGCGGGTCCGAGGGGGTTCCCGCGAGGGGCGGCCGGGTGCCCACCCCGACCCCCTCGCCCAACCGCAGAGCCGGCCCGGCGGGATT
>SJXQ01009179.1:716374-744193 GCA_006408695.1 Aepyceros melampus
CCGTTAACTGTGAGGTGAAGGACATTTGGCCATTACCTCATTTAACCCTCGCAGCCACCTCTTAAGTCAGAAGATGCTATTGGAGTTGTATGGGTGGACAAGCTGCACCCAGAGAGGTTAAGGTCAGGTCCGAGGTTACTACTAGCAAACAGAGGGTCCAGCCGACCCAAAGCCCTTCTGTTAGCAGCACTGGCAAGATCCCCAATCTAAGTGCGCGCAGTGCCAGGAGACACCACGCGAGATGCTCTGAGGTTAGAAAAACTGACTGTTTTCCAAGGTAAGGTGCTCTTGCAAATTGGTGCAGCCACTGTGGAAAATGGTCTGGAGGTTCTTCAAGAAACTAAAAATAGAACTATCATATGATCCAGCAATCCCACTCCTGGGTATTTAGCCCAAGAAAATAGAACCGCTAATTCGAAAAAATGCATTCATAGTGTATTTACAACAGCCAAGACGGCCAGCCCACTCCAGTGTTCTTGCCTGGAAAATCCCGAGGACGGAGGAGCCTGACGGGCTACAGTCCACACAGTCACAAGGAGTCGGACGCGACTGAGTGACTTCACTTTCTTTTAAGACATGGAAGCAACCTATGTGTCCATCAAGAGAGGAATGGGTAAAGAAGATGTGGTATAAAGAATGGGATATTGTAGCTGTGGTTATGTGCTCCCTAAGTCATGTCTGACTTATGACCCCGTGGACTGTAGCCTGGCAGCCTCTTCTGTCTATGGGATTTCCCAGGCAAGAATACTGGAACAGGTTGTCATTTCCCTCTCCTGGGGATCTTCCCAATCGAGGGATTGAACCCACATCTCCTGCACTGGCAAGCAGATGCTTTATGACTGAGCAACTAGGGAAGCTCGCAATGGAATATTACTCAGCCATTAAAAGAATGGAAGTTTGCCACTGGCAACAGCATGGATGGACCTGGAAGGTGTTATACTTAGTGAAATTAAGTCAGACAGAGAAAGACAAATAACCATGTATTTCCACTTATATATGGAATCTAAACAGTAAAGCAAACAATGAATATAAAAAGAGAAATAGCTTCACAGATACAGAAAACTAGTGGGGAGAGAGGTCGGTGAGGGGGAAGATAGGGGATAGGGGAGAAAATTAAGACATACAATCCACTAGGTGTTATATAAATAAGATATAAGGGTGTAATGTGCAGTACAGGGACAATAGCCAATATTTTATAATGACTTTAAATGGAGTACAATCTGTAAACATTCTGAATCATTATGTTGTACACTTGAAACTGAACATTAATATTGTAAATCAACTAAATTTCAATTAAAAAAAAAACAAGTAAGGTCCTCTTCAAAGCTATTCGACAATTGGGGGAAGGTCCCCAATAAAAGGGATAAATAAGGATCAAGAGAGAGGGACTGGAAGATCCCAGAAAAGAGTGATTTGCCGTGTATAATGCAATGAACTCCTGTGTGAGTGACAACACTGGTATTTGAAGACAGGGCATCAGAATTCTGCAGGCCCAAGAACCTCATCACCATCAGAGGACAGGCAACCTCTGAAAGGTGGAAAACATCACCTCCCTGTACCAAAGACTGGTGCCTGGGTGAGGGGGATTCACCACAGGCCCTCCTTCAGGCACAAAAATGCACACGTTTTAAAAACACGCGTTCTCTCACAAGTCTTTTGCTCTGGTGCACCTTAAAACTGCCTCTCAGATTTGCTAAAAGCCTCTACACAGCGAGCTTCAATTAATAAATAATGGTTACTGGAACAGCCCCGATCATAGCCCAGCGCAGTATCTCAAGGGATTCCAAAGCACTGTTCCAACATTAACATTTAGAGAGAGAGAAATGCCCTACTCAAATGGAAGAACAGTACTTATAATCGTTTCAAAAACACGAATACAATTGACTCACACAATGAACTGAAAAACAGAGCATTTTGAACAGCTGTATTGAAGTATAATTGACACATTATAAACTACATATTTTAAATGTATTTGGTAAGCTTTTATACATAAATAGCCTTATAAAACCATCACTACAGTCATGACAAGGAACCTCCAAGATCACTCCAACAGTTTCCTCCTGCCTGTTTGTAGCCCCTCCTATTGGTCCATATCCTTTCTAATACTTGGTATTAGTTAGTCGCTCAGTCATGTCCGATACGGGACCCCATGGACTGTAGCCTGCCAGGCTCCTCTGTCCATGGGATTTTCCCAGGCAAGAATACTGAAGTGGGTTGCCGTTCCCTTCTCCAGTGGATCTTCCCGACCGAGGTATCAAACCCAAGTCTCCTGCACGGGCAGGTGGATTCTTTACCATCTGAACCACCAGGGAAGCCCACCCCAATGTTGATTGCAGCACTATTTACAAGAGCTAGGACATGGAAGCCCCAACTTGGTATGGTCAGTCCCAATTTAGACATTCTAATAGATGTGTAGTAGTATTTCATTGTTGGAGAAGGCAATGGCACCCCATTCCAGTACTCTTGCCTGAAAATCCCATGGAAAGAGGAGCCTGGTGGGCTGCAGTCCACAGGGTCGCTAAGAGTCGGACACGACTGAAGGACTTCACTTTCACTTTTCAGTTTCATGCATTGGAGAAGGAAATGGCAACCCACTCCAGTGTTCTTGCCTGGAGAATCCCAGGGACGAGGGAGCCTGGTGGGCTGCCGTCTCTGGGGTCACACAGAGTCAGACATGACTGAAGCGACTTGGCAGCAGCAACAGCAGCAGCAATAACTAATGATGCTAGAAATCTTTTCAGGGGCTTTCTTGCCGACCACATATCTTCTTCGGTGATGTGTCTGTTCAAATGTTTTGCCCATTTTTTTAACTGGGTTGTTTGTCGTCTTATTACTGAGCTTTTTTCTAGACAGCACATCTATTTTTAAAAATTATTTTTGTTGGAGTAGAGTTGTTTTATGGTGTTGTGGTAATTTCTGTGGTACAGTGCTATGAATCAGCCATGCATATATGAATATTTCCTCCCTTTTGAATTTCCTTCCCCTTCAGCTCACTACAGAGCATTTAGTAGACTTCCCGGTACTGCAACAGTATACTTTCCCTAGTCACCTATTGTATACCTAGTACAGCAGTGTATATGTGTCAAAGCCAACTTCCCAATTCTTCCCCAGAGCACAAACACTGAGATCCTTCAAGTGAAATATTCGAAGTTAAACAGCAAAAAACTCCCAAACCAATTCTGATGCCCAGGGAATCTAACTCCAAAGCCCAGGGTTCTTTACAGCATAAATGCTATGGGTCATGTATTCAATGAAATTACAAAGAAAAAAGGGAGTGGAACCAGAAACGGAATACAGCCGATGGTTCTGCTGAGAATGGGAAAGGGCCTGAGATATTATCAGAGGACTCTGAGGACTCAGGACTTCCAAGAATTCTTGAGGTTGGTTGTGACCTCGGAAGGGTTGAGGTTTTTGCAACTTAGATATGCAGAGTCAGACAAAGCCCAAGAGAAGAAGGAAACAACTCCAGGCACGTTACTCAATAAAGGACCTGGGGTGGCTGACACTAAAGAAGAGAAGGCACGGGGCTTCCCTGATGGTCCAGTGGCTAAGACTCTGTGCTTCCAGTGCTGGGGCCACTGGTTCCATCTCCGGTCATGGAACTCAGATCCCACAAGCCACACGGCCAAAACATAAAAAAAGACAGAAGGCTCGAGAAAATGGCTCTTAAAATGTATGCAACCCCCTCCAGCCCTAGAACCCAGATCCCAGAGAGGGACGAATTATATGGCGCCCTTTCCCCAGCTGCCGTGGCCGCCATGACTCGGCTATAAGCTTCCTACAGGTAGAGACAGCTTGGTCCACAGCCCTGTATGCTCAGTCCCTCTCCCTCACTCCACACAGAGCTGGGTGGTGGTGCCAAGTAAATGCTCGCTGACCGATGTATGAATATTTCCATGGGTCATAAGGAAACTGTCGATCATGGGGTTAAATTGATGTGAAGAAGGTTAGATCAGACAGAAGAATTTTTCTCCAGTGCTAAGGGATGTTACAAAATAGAATTCATTATTCAGAAAGAGTTGAATCCTTGCTGTGTGTGGGGGGGGGGTCTTTGGAGTAGCAGAGAAACGTAACTCATCATTTGATACGCGCATAGAAACGCAGGATAAACTTGATGACTTTTAAGGGTTTCTTTGGGCTCTAGGGATTCAGAAACATAAGCCCTTATTTTTCCCTCCTAATGGACTGTCCCTCTTCAACCTCCCATTACGCCCATACCCTTGGACAACAAGGAATCATACTGCTGGTCGTCCATTTCCTGTGTATTTTCATGCCTGAAGGCTGCTCTTCTCAATGTGTCTTAAAAAAAAAAACTGGAGTATGATTGCTTTACAATGTTGTGTTAGTTTCCACTCTACAACCAAGTGTATCAGCTATATGTTTTATATATATCTGTATCTCCCCTCCCTCTTAGACCTCCCCCCACCCCACCTCATCCCACCCCTCTAGGTCATCATAGAGCGCTGAGTTGGGCCCCTGTGCTATATAGCGATTTCCCACTATATATCTGTTTTACACATGGTAGTGCATTTACGCATTCATTTTTATTACAGGTATTTAGTGTGCCTGGGAGATCTGCCAGGAAAGTCACTGAAATCAAAGCAAACAGCCAACGCAAAGGAGCAGAAAGGAATTAATGGGCTAAGGAAAAGATGAGGGCTGCTTGGTAAGGACCACTTGTTCCATCTTCTGGGTTCATGGCATGTGCAGTTTTTTCCCAGTCGTGCTGAATATTTTAGCAACTGTCTCTGCAGTTCCTCTCAGATAAGCCTAATGAGGTGCTGGAGGAGTTGTGGAGTTCTGTGCTCCGGGCCGCATCACCTATGCCAGGCAGAGATGGCACAAGGAGAAGAAAGGGACACGGCTCCCGGGCGCCCTGCCATGGAATCCCTTGTGACCTTTAGCTCCTTCCACAAACTGGGAAAATGCTTCCTTTTGCTCGGAAGCCTGAAGCAAAGGATCTCGGGTGCTTGGGGTCCTCGGATGACCGCCTCCCGAGAAGACTTTCAGGGGAACAGGAAGAGACAGCTTCCAGCAGGAGCCAGCCGTGACCCAAGCTGGTTCCTCTCTCCAGGGACGTCAAAGCTGAGACTCAGGGCAGAGCTGGAATCCAGAGATGGCCCTCCTGGCAACTCACACCTGGAGCAGTGAGCACACCTCTCCCCCTGCAGGGAACTGGAGGACCCATGGGACTCCTGTCCCTCCAGTTTTAATCCTTCTCTGCAATCAAGTCAGGCTCGGTCCTCCTGGAATGGCAATGTCATGATCACCATCTGCTTTTCTGGGCAGCTTTAAAATACTCAAAATTAGCAGGCTCATGTACTTTTGATAAAGGGAAATAACTTTTCTGAGCATTTGCATCCTCATCAGTGAAATGAAAATAACCTTCCCCTGCCCCCTGCCCCAGGTATTGTGCGAATAACATAAAAATGCCCAGCACCACCCCGGGCACGAAGTAGGTCCTCAGTGAATGGCAAGGATGCTCTTTTTCTTCCTTCCCTCTAGCTTCCTTCATGAAAGCCTTGGTCAAAGGTGACCTCTTCCCCTCCCACCCTGAGACAAGGAGTATGATTGATTTGGCTTCTACACTGGAAAATTAGGGCCCGGTCACTGCTTCTGCAAGGTCAGAACAGCCATGGCTGGGAGCAGGATCCCAGCACCCCCAGCACGCTGCTGTGATGCTGTGGCAGCTGCACCTCCTGGGCTTTCTCTTGCTGCACCATTTTCCATTTCCATTTTCTCTGCAGCGGAGGACCAGGTCTCAGGGTACGCGTACAGCTGAAGCCCTGCTCCTGAGCCCAGCCCGGGACCACAGCTCCTCCCCTGCTGACAAGGCTGGCTTTGCCCCCGACTATTCTTCTATCTGCTGGGCCCCACACCCACGCAGGGAGGTGCCCCGGCCCCAAGTCTCTGTCCAAGGCCGATAAGGGTGGGCACCAGGGCTCCGCCCTTTACTGAGAAAGGCAGGCTGGCTTATCTGCATCTGGGGCAGCAGTCAGCCACCCCGGGACTCTGCGAACCGTCTAGAGCTAGAGCTAGAGCGTTGTTGCTGCTGTGGGGGGAAATGTCTTCCCTCTTGTGGACAGCATTGCACCCTCCCGCCCCGGCTCCCTCCCCGGTTAATTAGGGAGGACTTCGCAGAACAGATGGTATGGCTGTCATGTTGAATGAACCGAGAGATCCAGTGGACCGAGAAATTCAGACCTGCAGAAGTGAGGAAAGCAAGAGAGGCGAGGGAAAGAGAGCCTGGCTTGCTCTCCTGCTGAACTTTGTGTGGGGAGTTCCCAGCAGTTAGTTCAGTGGCCGTGGGACCTGGAATCCGGGGTCTATTTAGGGAGCTGATGGGAGCCGGGTGTCAGGTCCTACGATGCTGGCACTCCGCTCATCATGTTCCTTTTAAGAGGGTTGGCAGGCCTGGAGTCTATTTTTAAACCTACGAGAAGGTGCTACATGGATTCCAGGGAGGGCCAGCCTTAAACCTGAGCTCGCAGTGGGGAGGCGGGGAGGGTACAGCTGAACCTAGGATTTTCCCTTCACCTACACACAGGGGTTCCCATCCGTGCTAGAACTAGAGGCCGGCGTCCATCACAGGCCCCTCTGGGTCTTGACCTTGTGGAAGCTGCCCACTCACCATGAAGCCTTGAGTTGCCTGTTGGGTCTGTGTTTCAGTATTGAGATTTTTAAAATATACCCCCTCTCAGTGTGAAAAATCTGCCTTTATATGTATCAGTCACCTCCCTCTCTTCTGGTTTTCAGATCAGAACTGGAAACCCCCTCTCCCCCTGCCCCTTAGCCCTGCGAGCCCACAGCCAAGCTTGCCAACAGGAGGAAGCAAAAAAAAAAAAAAACACAAAACACTCTGACCCTTGAAGGGGTCTCTGTGCCCAGGCCCCACTCTGGAAATTCTGCCCTGTGCTGGAGAGAAGGTGGGGAGGGGGTTCGAGGGGCAAGTCTACAGGGGACAAGATTATTTCCCCAATAGTGAGAAGCCAACATCAGTTTCTCATCAAATAGCCAAACGAAGAGAACAGAATGTTTGATGTTCAATAACAAGTTTCAGCGTCAGTATCCATTTCTCTTTTGGGGTTAGGCATAGACCCAGAACTCCTAAAGGATGAACTGCCTTGAGAACAAGCAAGTGCTTCTGCTGAGCACCCTGGGGCCACCGGGCAGGGCGGTAAAGAAGCAACGAGGCCTCTTCTCCTGTGCATCTCAGAACCCCTGTGCCCAGCATGGAAGCAGTTCTCAGTACGTGTCTCAACCAAACGGGAGCTTTGGCCAGGCCGGGTCAAAACGAGACGTGCGTGTTGTTAGCATGATTCTGCCCACACACCAGAGGCTCCAGGAACGTTAGCCAAATTGGAATCTGAATTGATCAGTTCAGATTTGTAAATGTCACATCAGTGAAAAAATAATCAGATGTCCAGGGCTATTTGACCCAATTGTTCATTTCCCCATAAGCCACGATGGTACCAGTGGATACAGCCGCTGTGGTTATCTGGGTGGGGAGGTTACAGTCCTAGGTGGGCTGCACTGCAGACAAGGGTCCCCACCCCAGCCCATGGCTCCCAGCCCTTCCCCCCACAATCTCCATCAGCTCTAAATGGCCAGTCCGGGCCCCACAGAGCAACTCCACCTCCTCAGTCTCAGAGCAGGGAGTCAGACAGGTCTGCAACAGTTCACATCTCTCTGTGGAGGCTGGGAGGGGGCGTGAGATGTCGTGACAGGCATCGGTATCATTCTAAGAGCATGCCCCGTCCGCAAGTGCCCTGGCCCACGTCAGAACATCACACTTCACTTTCTCCATAGTGTGAGGTGCTAGCTACATTCAGATCATGCTGCCTGACTGCTGAGTGCAGAGCCCAGACCTGGGGCGGAAACTGCACACGTTTCTGAAAATACATGTGTGATGACATGCGATGTGCTGTTGGATGGTCCCTTTGACTAAACTATCCCCAGTGCTCCCTCACATTGCAGGAATCTGCCCTGCAACCTGGGGCGTGAGGAGGAGAGGCGGACACACTGGAGAAACTGTTCACCCGCACTCACTTCTCGGGTGCACATGCTAACACGGAAACCCTTGTTTTCTTTCAAGTAGCGCAACGGGCTTGTCTATCAGTAATGAAACCCGTCATACCAGAGTTTCTGAAGGATGGTCAAGTGTCAGCTCTGACAGCCTGCATGGCTGTGCTTTATTTGAACAGTTCTCCCTAAAGAGATAGAGCCAAGAGGGGGTGGCCCATTGTTAGCTACGTGGAGACTTGCCTGAAGGATTCCAGAGTGGCCTTTGCCCCTCGAGTTTGTCCAGCCTGGGTAGCAAGGCTTTCCCAGCTTGGCAGAGACATCCACTAGGAACTGGGGCTTGGGAAGGTGATGCTGGGTGACCCCTTCCATGCTCCATGGCCATGATACTTCACTGTCATGACAATTTGATACAGATGAAAAGGCAGGAGGAGGACATGATTCAAAAATAATGATAGCTGAAATTTACAAGCCAGGCACTATTCTAAGCATTTTACTTGTCTTAACACCTTTTATCCTCAACAACCACTCCATGAGGTAGCTTCCATCATTGTCCCCACTGCACAAAAGACAAAGCTAAGGAATGAAGACATTAAGTAATTTACCCAAAGTCACCAAACAGTGATACGATGCTCTGGGTGGCATGCAGAGCAGAGTGGAGGCGGTTGCTCTGAGTTTTGCTTGATTCAATGAGCCGAAGGTGTGTTTAGGGTTTGTGAGGAACACGAAATTCAGAATTTTCCAGAAAGAATTGTTCAATCCTGGAAATCTGAGTGCAACTAGGACCTGTCTATGAATGTGGCCATTCTCTATAATCAGAAAAGACCCCAGCCACTTCCCCAAGACATGTTCAATACAGAAATGTTAGACCATTGTTTCTATAAACCCAGGTCCCCAAAGTTTTTGTGTTTTATTTTTTCATTGGTATAGTTGTTATTAGTTTCAGATATACAACATAGTGAGTCAACATTTTCACAGATTATTCTCCATTTAGAGTCATTATGAAATATTAGCTCTATTTCCCTGTGCTGTACAATATATCCTTGTATTTATTTTATACATAGGAGTTTGTATCTCATAAGCCCCTACCTGCACTGCTAACCACTATCTTGTTCTATGTGTCTGTGAGTCTGTTTCCGTTTCATTATATTAAAGGTTTAATAAGAGGTGATTGACCTGTCCTTCCCAGAGGGTTAGGGAAATGCACAGACTTAACAACAATAAAGTTGACTTTAATCCCAGGCTCCCCAGTTGAGTTCTCTGGAATCATCACTGTGACTTTAGGGACACCCCCTTCCAAACCAGGCGAAGGGAGGTCCAGGCAACAGCTGCTAAGCCTCCTCGACTGCCCTGCGTGCTCAGCCCAAGGCAGTGCAGCCCTTGGGGATCCTCTACGGTGGAACCAACTTCTCACCCCTTCTATTCAGGCCCTGACGGCCAAATGCTGACCGAAAAGTTTTCCTCTCTCTCTTCCTGGAGCCAACACGTTGCAAGGCAATCAAACCCAATTAAACTACCACCCAGCCCACCGACCAGCCCCTGAAGGTTGCTGTTCTTCGCAACTTGACAACAGGAAGGCAGGCTCTGTCCTTTAAGATGCTCTTAAGCTCCTTTCAACAGGGCACTTAGCGGTTACCACTGAAAAGCACCTTGGCAACTGCCTTCTCCTTCCCGGTGCTATTTTTCTCTTTCCTACCAAGGCAACAGGGCAGACGCTACACAGGATATGTCACAGAGGGCTCATCGCAGCACTCTTAATAATTGAACAGAGACCATTATCTCTCTGTTTAATCCTCTTGTGAGTTCCAGCTGGCTTCTCTTTCAAATATCTTTTCATACAGTATTTATATCAGTCCTTTTATGATTATTTAAATAAAAAGGTAAGGAAATAAGCTATAAGTCATCAGGCTGATCTACATTTCTCTCTATCCGACTTCATCTGCAGAAAGCCCCCGCCACCATGGGTGAATTCTGAGATTTGTCTCTCACTTAGACATTTCTCATCTGGATAATGATGAAGACTGACTAGACAGTCCTTCTCTGAAACCTTGGCTTCATATTTTTTTTCAAGAAATAAATTGTTATAGTTGTTTTCATTCTCTTGCCGTCTCCAAAATGTTATGACTTTATGAAGACTTCATTTCTACTCTAAAATCACCCTTGATAGCCATTCCCTAGCTACTTTTCAACATGGCCTTCTTAGCGACCTTCCCACACCTTGAACCCCTAAATAAAGGTTAAGTATTAGAAAAGGAAAGAGAAATGGGCAGTGAATCATTTACAACTAACACAAGTGTTATGTCTGTAGTCACTGAGTTAGTTCCTGGCCATCAGAGACACATTTCCAGGACTTCTGAAATCAGATACCTAGAGGCCAAATCAGCATTTCCAAAAGAAAATCATTTGTCAATATCCACATCAACCTTGAGTTCTGTGAGTGTTTCTAGGATGAGGGTAGCAGAGAAAAACTATCCATACAAGACAATGGTACTAATAGCTCTGCTTGTCTCATTCATTCCCTCTTCCACTCTGAAGTATGGACTGCTGAACTGCTGTGTGCGGTCTGAGAACCCAACAGAAGACACAGATAAGCATCTTCTGTGGTTCCTGGCGTTGGGAAGATTGCAAACTAGGAGAGGGGAAAGATATAGCTATATGGAAAATAGAACAATACACAGGCTAAAGATTCAGTAAGACAATAGCTCAAGAGATACCCCATGAGTGTCCGATTAAAAGGCAATGAGGAAGTCTTTCAACAGAAGAATGGATTTTAAAAAACAGATGTGGTACATATGTACGATGGAACGCTGCTCGGCCATAAGAAGGAACGAAATAATGCCATTTGCAGCAACGTGGATGGGTCTAGAGGTGATCATATTAAGTGTAATAAGTCAGACAGAGAAAGACAAATATATGAGATCCCTCTTATGTGGAATTCAATTTAAAAATGATACGAAAGAATTTATTTAAAGAAGAGAAACAGACTTACAGATACTGAAAACAAACGTCCGGTTACCAGAGGGGGAACATGGGCGGAGGGATCAGTCAGGAGATTGGGATGAACCTGCCCACACACTACATATGAGACAGATAACCGACAAGGATCTGCTGTGTGGCCCTGGGAACCCCACTCTGTAGTCGATAATAACCTACAAGAGAGAAGAATCTGAAAAAGAATGACTGTATCTGTATGTGTAACTGGATCACTTACTTACAGCCCAAACTAACACACCACTGTAAGTGAACTCTACTCCAATAGTTTTTATTTTTTTAAGGCAGTAAGAGGTTCCATCAAGAAGTACCAGGAATTCAAATCAAGAGTTGAGATCAGAGGGGAATAAGGCACTCGGGGGACTCTTTCATCCAGTAGTGAGATCTGAACCAAACCTTAAAGGCTGCCAGTTTTCAGGCAGTTGCCGGGATCCGTTTTAACACTACCGATTTGATTGGAAGCCCCCTGTTTGCTAGGTGTTGGGTTCTAGAAGATAAAGAAAGGGAATACACACTTCATAAACAGAATGCAGGGATCCAGAAACACTTGTCGATTAAAAACATGTATGTTAGTCGACAAAACAAGCATGCCTGCTCTAGGGAATGGCGTGAAAAGTACGTCAAAGAATAGGTTATTCCTAACGATAGTATAGCCTTTAGAGGTTTAAACGTCATGAGGCTGAAGGGAGCTCCCATTCCTCACAGAGACGTTATGCAAGGGGAAGATAAGATGATGGTTGTTAGATGTGCTTGTTTCTTTAAAAGATATTTGTGTGCCTATTAGGCGTCAGGACTGTCTAGGACCCAGCGTGTCCTCAGACAGACAGACATCCTGCTCTCACAGAGCTTGCTTTCTGGTGGGGAAGGGAAGGGAAAAGGCAATAAGACACGTGTACATAAAACTCAGCAGGACCCTGTGGTCCTCACCCCCATGTCCTCTGCCTGGCTTTTGTCGGTGGAAAAACTTTAGCCAAAGAATAAGCTTAATCAGAGAAGTGAGAACATGCGGAAACAGGAGAGCCACCAAAGGAGGCCAAATAATCATGTAGTCCTGGGCACAGCCAAGGGCCTTTAGTTCCTTCCCAAGAGCTGTAGATAATATTCGGAGCCGTACACTGTGAGCTGTCTGATAGATACTGAAACCCCAGGTGCAAGAGGTTAACTGCGTGACGACCAGACTGTGCCCATGACATCAGCTGCCACAATTCCGAGAACCGACCTCAAGAGGTGGAAACAAACAGACTCTGGAACGAAGAGTAACTGTACTTAAAACAATCAAGGTGATGCTGGTCAGACCACTGAGGACCAGTTTGAAGATGACTGTCAGAGCTGACTCTGCTGTTTCTGCATGTAGCCCCCTCCCTCCATCTATAAAAGCTCTTGCCCAGTGATTGTTAGTTGGGAGGGGGAGTCGCTTTTTAGACAGGAGTCCACCCTCCCCATATTGCCGGCATCCAAAATAAAGCAAACATCCCTTTCCACCAACCTGGCCTCTTTAATGGACTTTCTAGGTAGCGCTAGTGGAAAAGAACGAGTCTGCTAATGGAGGAGATTTTAGAGACATGGGTTTGATCCCCATGTCAGGAAGATCTCTTGGAAGAGGGCATGGCAGCCCACCCCAGTGTGCTTGCCTGGAGAATCCCACAGACAGAGGAGCCTGGTGGGCTGCAGCCCATGGGGTCCCAAAGAGTCAGGCACGATTAAAGGGGCTTAGCATGCAGCAGCAGACCCTGTCTGGGGGCCAACCAGGGAGGCTGAAGTCACGGACCTTCGCAGCCTCTTCCCAGGCCCTCCCAGGTCCTCACCTGGAGCCCAGCTGGCTAATCAGGCCAGATCGGAGGCCCAGGTTCACCTCCTCTTCAGTTGGAGCCAATATCTTTCCATGACTTCCTCTTGGACTCTGGATTCATAAATGGCAGGAACATTTTTCAAGTGCCCGTAGGAGTTTGTTGAGTTAACCTGAGTGACTCATTATTAGAGCATCCAGCTTCTTCTCCTCCTCGGGAAGGATGACTCATCCTTCTACACCCAACACCTGCCCCTCCCCACGGAGGGAGCTGGGGAGCAGACGCCTACCTCTTCCTAGATTCTTCCCACCCACGTGGTTGACGTTCCTGCGGCCACAGGGGCTGGTTTTCCTGGACTCCAAGTCCTGGGGGCTACAGTACTTGTTCAGGGTTCATGTGTGTGCATCTGTGTGCATGCACGTACGTGCAAGCGTGTGTGTGTGTGTGTGTGTGTGTGTGTGGATCGTCACTGTCAGGGAAACATCAACATGGAGATAAACAGTGGGTCAGAGGGCGACGAGTCTGAGGCTGGGTGTGGGCAGGACGCTGAGGAGGGCAGAGGACCGCTGGGTTCACCGCTGTCTCTCCCATCGTTTCTGTGGCCAGGTGTGTTACAGTTTGGCCAGAGAGGTCACTTCTAGAGGGCGCAAGCTGGTGGGGGTGGGGAGAGGCCACACCACGCACACACAGAAAACCAGAAGAGGTTTCGACATTTAACTTCTCCCCATGCCTCCCTGGGAGACGGGTGAGATCCCTTCCCAGTGACAGTAGAGAGAAATGTCTGTGCCCTGTGCTGCTACATTTGTGGGAGAGTCTCCCTCTCTGGGAAAAGAGTCCTCCTTTTGTGTTTTAACTGGGGACTCCATTTGGAAGGCTCAGGAGAGGAGAAGACAGGCAGTCAGAAGTCGCGATAGGGAGCGGGATGCCCCTTGCCCTCCAGCCTCCTCAGCCACTTCTGCCATCCCAGCCCTCAGCTAGCTTCAGACCATCCCGAATGCACAGCCGGGACTCCGGGCCCTGGGCCCTTCCTAACTGTTGTGCAATCCCCCTAATTTCCGTGTGTTCCAAGAGAAGCTTTTCAAGCCGGGTACCACAGGCCCCAGCCCCTACCGACAGTGGTGTCACCTTCCTTCTGCCTGGGGACCGCACCCCAGGGATGCCAGCACAGAGGGAGCTGGCAAGACCACCTTCTGGGCTCCCTGGCCCTGGTGTTCAGGCTCCCTCTCACCACCGTCCTTCCTCGCCCTCATTTTATTCCCACCACACACTCTGCTGTTGCCTTCTGCGAGGGATCAGCGTGCAATCATTCCTAACCCCAGCCAGAATGGAAACCAAAACACGACTCAGAGAGAGTGGCACGCCCTGGATGAGCTGGAAAGGCACAGATTTGGGGACCCAGAAACCACCCTTCATCTTCAGGACCAGAAAGATGGAGTGACCAGCTCAAGGTCACAGGTCATAGCGGTAGTATTTACCAGACCAGAAGCCAAGTCTCCATCTTCTGGTCCGCATGGTTCACACCCCTGGGGTCTGCTTAGAAGGCCCCTTCTCCCTCCCCTTCCTGGGTGCAGGGTGTGCTCGGGAACCAGGAGAAGGGAGTGGAGGAAGGGAGGCACAAGGTTGCCAAGGTCTAGAAGGTCAAATTCAGGTCCCATCCCAGAGCCCGGGGCTCTAGAGGCAAGAGCAGGTGCTGGGGGCATGAAACAAATTCAGTAGGGGCTATGGGGGCCAGTCCATGGCTATTACAACCTGGCTTGCATGAGGCAGCTGGGGCCGGCCCCACCACCTGAAGGTCAAAGGCAGAGTGGTCAGAACCTCTTTGGCCAAATAGGGAATGGCACTAAGAAACCCAAGAATGCAAATCTCTGGGGTTTTAAATGACTGGTACAAGAGCAGGAGCTCGGTCGTTGTATGCTGAGTCTTGGTTTAGAGAAGGTAGACCTTTCAGATGCCAGACACCAGCTTCTTCTGCCAGGCACCAGCCAAAGAAGGCCAGGAGCCCTGCAGTGCAGGGGTGAGCCTGCCTTGCCCTCCTCCCAAATAGGCGGGGAGTCCCCAGTCCACCCCAGTTCTAGGGGGCTGCCTGATGGAAGACAGAATATTTCCTGGAGGGCTGTTACACGAAATATGCACTTTCTCAAGGTCAAATACAGGGCCAGAAAAAAAGTAGAGGATGTACTAGAAACACCCATCTGTGTTGATGAGGATATGCCTGGCATTCCCTGCGTGGGGATTTCAACTGGGAGAGCAAAGAGCTGCCATCCTCCAGGCTTCCTCATATCACCCTCTGCTTGTCTCCTTTGATCTGTTTGCCAGCAAGCAAGTCACCCAACCATTCCAGTCTCCACCTCCGTGAGATAAAATCTCATTTCCCAGCGGAAGCAGCACTTGGAGTGAGTCACTTCTGCAGGCCTATCCCTAAATATCTGTATGCCCCTCACCTGGGTATTTCCTAACACCCGTGTAGGGAAGGTGTTGCCTGCTGAGAACCATCTCTCAGGTGGTGGTCTTAGATCCTTAGTGAATCAAGTCTAAGCATTTTATTTGAATCAAGAGATAGCATATTGCAGCCATTAATTTTTACACTTGGAATTACGACCTATCTCTAATCATCCATGCAAATCTAAGTCAATAAGATGTCAGTCTGGATCCCCAAGTAGATGAGAGAATTCCATCTCGTTCACAGTTTCAAGGATTTCATGGACTTGATCCCTTAGACATCAGTGGATCAGAAAGTCCTAAGATTCTGAGCCGCCATATATACTCAATGGTAGAGGCATTCCAAAAAGAGCCACACCGGAAAAAGCTCCTCTGATCATTCCAAATCCATTTCCCATGGAATGGCTTTCTCATTTCCACAGAGAGCTATGAAACCGGCCATGCGAGTGTTGAGGCCCACAGACCCAGCGGGAGATGGAAACTAGACCGACATTTAGACGTCAACCCCCTAACAAAGTACCAGTGCGAACACAGCACCTGGGTTCAATTCCTGGGTTGGGAAGATCCCCTGGAGAAGGCACAGGCTACCCACTCCAGTATTCTTGGGCTTCCCTTGTGGCTCAGCTGGTAAAGAATCTGCCTGCAATGTGGGAGACCTGGGTTTGATCACTGAGTTGGGAAGATCCCCTGGAGAAGGAAAAGGCTACCCACTCCAGTATCCTGGCCTGGAGAATTCCATGGACTGTATAGTCCATGGGGTTGCAAAGAGTCGGATGCGACTGAACGATTTTCACTTTCACTTTTGATGCAATAGCAAACTGAATTTAGTGGATTCCTTCCTAAAACAAAACATCCTCTGGGAATGTAAAGAATCAATTCCATAATTGTCCTGTTTGGGATGTGGGAACTTTACTATATTTTCATTTCTTCAGTTAGACCTATGAAACAATTCCACGCTACCATCTACACACAGATACTGTTTTAGATGATTGATGTTTGCCATTAAATTCACAGACAAATATGAAAGGCAAGGAGAAAATCGGAAGCATTTTTAGATACCTTCAGCATGTATAGTACATCTGAATCCATTCTGTTAAAGCTTTATTTATTTTATTTTTTTTTTGCCTTCCACAAAAGTTTTCACATATAATAATTTCCCTGTGCACTTGGGAGCTAGTTACTTAAAGAAACCCCGTGGTGAAGCTTTTGCAAATTAAGTAAACATCCTGCCATGCATTTGTGCTTTGAGTTCAGATGGGGACATGCTTCCTGAGGTGCTTCTGCTTTGGTTTATGGGGGGAGACCCCTGTGTACAGGGAAACCAGTAAAGCTCCACTGAAGGGATGAGAAGTAGGGATGATGGGAAGGGTCCGAACGTTGGGCCAACACGACCCTGCCACAGGGCTACCCCGGCACCCTGGGGTCAAAGGTTTGGCTGGTGGGCTCAGGAGTTCCAAAGGAAATGCTGCCACAGGACCCAGCAGGAGGGATGCCAGCCCCCCACCCACCCCTGCCGCGCCTCCCAAGCCTCCTGCTTCGGCTGCTCTCATGAAAGCAGGAAAAGCCACTGGTTCAGAAGCCAGGCTTTGGGACCAGCTGTCCTGGCTGCTTATCCCAGTTCCACTGCACACTTGCTATCACAGCTGTGAGCGTTTTCACCTCTCTGTACCTCCGTGTCCTCAGCATCACATGTAAGGCAGTCCTGCAGGCCAGGACCGGGGTCCTGCCTAGTCCCGAGAACACAGCCCACATGGGGCTCAGGAAGTGTCAGTGACAGCTCCTGCCCTCAGTTCCCATCATCACACGCATCCACTGTTTTCCATTTCACACCTTGAATCAGGGCTTTATCATTTCTTACCTGGACCTCTCAGTGGCCACCTCTGAGGTGCCTCCACCTCCAGATTCCCTCCTGTGAAACTTGCTGGTGCAAGAGTCAGTTTCCTGAACCTTCTTGCCTCACTGCTTTCCAGGTCCTTTGAACACCCTGGCAGGTCATCCCCAAGCCCTTCTTGGTCCCCCTTTCAGCTGCGTGTCTAGCCTGACCTCACCCCTCCCTTCCTCTCCTGCCCTGAACTGATTGATGATGCCGCCCAATCAAGGCTGTCATCTCACTGTTCTATTCCTCTGGGATGCCCTCCATGCTCTCCTCTGCCTCCATCCTCAGCTCCTTGCACCAAACCTGTCCCTGACAGCCACCTTGGAGGCCCTATTTCCATGGAATTTCCCTTGGTTTCCTCTGCTTGCAGGATTTTCTCTCTTGGGAATTTCCAAAGCCTTTTGTTCCTTGTGGCAAATTCCTCCTGCCTTTGGGATCTCAAGGTTTCTGTGCATGCCACCCCAGGCTTCACTTCTGCAGGAGCTTGCTCATCTGGGGAGCTCAGAAATCACTCACCAGCTTGAGTGAGTGATGCTACAGAATAAGATTCTGAAGGAACAGGAGTAGGGGGCAGGGCTGGCTGGGGATGAGGGAGGGAGGAGGTTTTGGAGGAAGGTCTCCATATGGGAAGGGCAGGATGGAAGAAAGTCTCCCGGGGCCCCTGGGAGAGCCCCCGTCACCTGGGGCCCTGGCAGAGCTGCCTCAGGAGGGGATCAACTGGATCGTGGGGGACCCCAGAGACAGACTCCCCAGGGCAGCCATCAGCAATTGCTCTAAGGAGGAGACATGTGCATTGTTACACAAACAAAACTAGACACCAACAAACCAAGGAAAGAGCTTCAATCAACAACTTAAGGCTGAAGACGTGGAAACAACCTGAGTCCACTGACATGAATGGATAAAGAAGATGCGGTGCATATACACAATGGGATACACTGTGTACACACAGACAGTGGGAGACACTGTGTACACATAGACAGTGGGATACACTTGTACACAGACAGTGGGATACACTGTGTACACATAGACAGTGGGAGACACTGAGTACACATAGACAGTGGGAGACACTGAGTACACATAGACAGTGGGAGACACTGGGTACACACAGACAGTGGGAGACACTGTATACACATAGACAGTGGGAGACACTGAGTACACAGTGGGATATACTGTGTACACACAGACAGTGGGACACACTGAGTACACACAGACAGTGGGAGACACTGAGTACACATAGACAGTGGGATACACTTGTACACAGACAGTGGGATACACTGTGTACACATAGACAGTGGGAGACACTGAGTACACACAGACAGTGGGATACACTGTGTACACATAGACAGTGGGATACACTGTGTACACACAGACAGTGGGAGACACTGTGTACACATAGACAGTGGGATACACTGGTACACAGACAGTGGGATACACTGTGTACACATAGACAGTGGGAGACACTGAGTACACATAGACAGTGGGATACACTGTGTACACATAGACAGTGGGAGACACTGTGTACACAGACAGTGGGAGACACTGTGTACACAGACAGTGGGATACACTGTGTACACAGACAGTGGGAGACACTGTGTACACAGACAGTGGGATACACTGTGTACACAGACAGTGGGATACACTGTGTACACAGACAGTGGGAGACACTGAGTACACATAGACAGTGGGAGACACTGAGTACACATAGACAGTGGGAGACACTGAGTACACATAGACAGTGGGATACACTGGGTACACATCGACAGTGGGAGACACTGAGTACACATAGACAGTGGGATACACTGGGTACACATAGACAGTGGGAGACACTGAGTACTCAGACAGTGAGACACACTGGGTACGCACAGACAGTGGGACACAGTGTACGCATACACATACACAATGGGACGTACTGTGTACGCATACACAGTGAGATGCACTGTATACGCATACATAATGGAATACTGCTCAGCCATAAAATGATGAAATAATGCCATTCTCAGCAACATAGGTGGACCCAGAGATTATCACACTAAGTGAAGTAGGTCAGAAAGACAAATGACATATGATCTGACTTGCATGTGGAATCTAAAGCACGGCACAAATGAACTTCTCTACAAATCAGACAGACTCACAGACGTAGAAAACAGACTTGCAGTTGTCAAGGAGAATGGGGTGGGTGAGGGCTTGAGGTGGGGGCTGGGGTTAGCCGATGTAAGCTGTTGCACATAGAATGGATAAACAAGGACCTACTGTATAGCACAAGGAACTATATTCAGTATCCTATGATAGACCACAGTGGGGAAGAATATTTCAAAAAGGGAATTCCTAAGTGGCCCAGTGGTTAAGACTCTGTGGTCCCCACGCAGGGTGTGCGGCTTTGATCCCTGGTCGGGGAACTAAGAATCTACATGCCACATGGCATGACCAAAAAAAAAAGTATACATATGTGTAATGGAACCACTTCGCTGTGCAGCAGAAATTAACACAACATTGTAAATCAGCAATATTTCAATTAAAAAAAAAACAACAAGGCCAACGCATGCACTACATGCTTTAAATATATACCACTTATTCAACGTCTGGAGTCAGAATTCCCAGTGGCCACACTGGGATGAACCGGGTAGAGAGAAAGGGCTAGGGCAGGCACCCTCACCCCAGAGCATCTATTTGAACATCGCTCTGTGCCCGAGAATCAAGAACAACCCGCGAATACAAACAGTGCCTGACACCAAACTCCCTCATGGTCCTTGGTGCCAAGTGTATTCTTCAGATGGAGAAACAAGAACTTTCAAAATGAAGTTCCAGGGACGGGGGAGCCTTGTGGGCTGCCGTCTATGGGGTCACACAGAGTCGGACACGACTGAAGTGACTTAGCAATAGCAATAAGTGGTCCAGTGGTTAAGACTCTGTGGTCCCCACGCAGGGTGTGCGGCTTCGATCCCTGGTCGGGGAACTAAGAATCTACATGCCACATGGCATGGCCAAAAAAAAAAGTATACATATGTGTAACGGAACCACTTTGCTGTGCAGCAGAAATTAACACAACATTGTAAATCAGCAATATTTCAATTAAAAAAAAAAAACAACAAGGCCAACGCATGCACTACATGCTTTAAATATATACCACTTATTCAACGTCTGGAGTCAGAATTCCCAGTGGCCGCACTGGGATGAACCGGGTAGAGAGAAAGGGCTAGGACAGGCACCCTAACCCCAGAGCATCTATTTGAACATCGCTCTGTGCCCGAGACATCAAGAACAACCCGCGAATACAAACAGTGCCTGACACCAAACTCCCTCATGGTCCTTGGTGCCAAGTGTATTCTTCAGATGGAGAAACAAGAACTTTCAAAATGAAGTGTTAAAAAAAAAAAAAAACCCTACAGGAAGACAGTTTAGACGAAGATGTAGAATCCAAACCTCCCAGCTTGTCAGTTCGTCACTCCATCTGCAAATACATCTTAACCAAATCTGAGAAAGACTGCAGTTCTCCTAAAAGGCTGTTTCAATGAGGGAGGGAGTGATAAAGGAGAAGGAAAAAAGACAGCAGTGGAAACAAGTGCTGCTGAATTGTCATTCAATGCAACAAACTCGATACAGCGTGAAGCTTCACACACACACACTCAGAGCTGGGGTTCAGCTGCTATTTTTAAATTCTGGGGCGCTGTGCTGGGTCTTCGTTGTGGCACGAGGGTTTAGTTGCCCACTAGTATGCGGAATCTTACTTCCTTTAGCAGGGATCGAATCGCATTGGAAGGAAGATTCTCACCACTGAACCACCCAAGGAAGTCTCTTGCTATTCTTTTTTTTTTTTTGATGCCACACTTATTTGGAGCCAGAGGCATAGGAAAGCAGAGAGGATCACCTGGTAGATGAGGCCATGACCTGGAGGGGATAGATAGTGGGGAGGGTGGCATGGGAGCTGAGGGGAGGAGGGACAATGGGACCCTTTCCTTCCCCAAGGAGGGTGGCTTTGATGGGTGCAGAGAGATGAGGGTGGAGGTCAACAGTCCAGGCTGGAAGCTGATTCTATCCAAAGCTTGGTTGAGGAACTTCGGTTGGAAATCTCCATTCAAACAGGTGAGATGAGTGGCAACTCACACAGCTGGTGATGAGCTGACCCTCACTGCCATCCCTTCAAGGCTGGGGGCCAGCAGGCTCCATGCCTAGGTCTGTGCATGGACCCTGCCACTTGCTGGCTCTCTCACATGAATTTAACCCCTGAATCTGACAGTCACAGCCAGGGGAGACAAGGAAGATGGAACATGTGATATAATCTCACTCTCTGAGAGGTAACCAGCGAAATCCACACCCAACACACAAGGCTGGTTCGCTTCTGATGTCTCCTTGACAGGCTGCATGTGTCTCAAATGAACAGCAGTCAGAACATGGCTCATCTGATTACAGCTCAATGGGAGAAGAAAGAAAAAGATGGAAGAGCAGAAAAAGCAAAGCAATCAGGGACCAGAAATGGCTGCTATAACCCTCCCACCAGTACCCTAACCCTCCCCCACCTGGTGCCCGGAAGATGCTGCTAATTCATCACAGACAGTTTCCCATGAGCCCGAAAGTAGCTCCAGGTTCCCGCTCAGCACAGCATCCCAGGCAGCTGGTACCACTCGGATCAGCGTGGACATGGGCGATGAGACCCGTTTTCTACTCCCATCTTGTTCAACCATCCATTAGTAACCAGTGTGATGCTCTTGGTTGTGGCACGTGAATAGCTCATCAGGCCTCCCTGCAGTCTTGATGACATCTTTTCCTGAATGATTTCACCCGTTTCCCTGACTGCACACTCCTTGGACACTGCTTTAACCTACTGACCACTTAGATTCTCTTTGTGGGGCGAATTCACTGGCCAGAGAACCCAAGTACATGAGACAGCAGGGTGCCAGAGGACCGCAGGGGCCCTCCTCCCTGCAAAGTCGGCCAGCCGATGTCCACACGAGGCTCCTGCAGGCTGGGGTAGCATGAGGTCGCTTCCTAGACCTGCTGTTCCGGGTGGCGCCTCCAGAACAAGTTGCTGGGCCTGAAAGCTGAGGACTAGACCCCAGACCACAGGGGCGCCCCAACAATGCCACAGAGAGCAGCCTGGCTTCCTCGCCCCTCCTGGCTGCAACGAGACTCGGTTTCCTTGTGAGTAACACGGGTAGTGATTCCTGGAGGGGCTGCTGTGAGCATAGGCTGAGCTGAGCTGAGTGACTCCCACAGCGTGGTGGCTGGTCCCCTCGGGAATATCAAAGGTCCGCCATCCCCTTAATCAGGACCTCACCCATTCTTGCCTGGAGAGGGCGACATTTTCCTAACTGGTTTCCACTCCCTGACATTCTAAAGACCTGGGCGCCCCAACAATGCCACAGAGAGCAGCCTGGCTTCCTCGCCCCTCCTGGCTGCAACGAGACTCGGTTTCCTTGTGAGTAACACGGGTAGTGATTCCTGAAGGGGCTGCTGTGAGCATAGGCTGAGCTGAGCTGAGTGACTCCCACAGCGTGGTGGCTGGTCCCCTCGGGAATATCAAAGGTCCGCCATCCCCTTAATCAGGACCTCACCCATTCTTGCCTGGAGAGGGCGACATTTTCCTAACTGGTTTCCACTCCCTGACATTCTAAAGACCCCCTTCCTCACCCAATCAGAAGGAATGTTCTACAGTCATGACACTGTCATAACCAAAGCCCTTAGGGGGGTCTCCCCAGCAGCTGCAAAAGAAATTCGAGTCTGAAGCTGCCATTCAGAAATATTCACATTTCAGGGACTTCCCTTTTGGCCCAGTGGTTAAGGCTCCACGCTCCCCCAATGTGGGGGACACGGGTTCAATTCCTGGTCGAGGAAGATTCCACACGCTGTGGAGCAAGTAAGCCTGGGTCCTGCACCTACTGAGCCCGCCGAGCTGTGATCAGACGAGCCATGTTCTGGCCGCTAGTGATCTGGGAGACATCCGATCTGTCAAGGAGGTGTCTCAGGGAAACCAGTTCAAGAGCATCACTGAGAAACTGGCAGGGAGCTTGGTGGCTGGACCACCGCAGTTGTACCAGCCTTTGGTGATGCTGGGGTGAGACCTCTGCCCTGTCCAGCTTTGGGCCTTGGGGTGCAAATCGGGGGGGAGACAGGCATATAAAATAATGGTCTCAGCATGACCAGGACGTGAAATGAAGAGAATGCAAAACCTGTGAGCATCTACAGGGTGCTGGGAGACAGACAAGAGCCAGGAACCTGGCTGTGGGACTTGAGCCAGTTAACTGACTGTGCAGCCTCTGTTTTCTCATCTGGAAAGTGGGCATAATAACACCCGTCTCTCAAGGTGGCCTCAAGATCCCATTTAGATGAAGTGTGCAAAGTGAGTGCTACATGACTCTGCACGGATCAACATAATAATTCAGAACTACATTATTCTGGACAGCTCTTCAAAGCCTAGTGGAGGAACAAGGAGCAGTTTCCTGCGAGTTTCCTGGGCTGGCCTCACGGCCCCCTGGGTGGCCTGTGTACGAGGAGGGTTCAGAAGGCAAGTAACTCCACCACTGGTCCCTACTTGCTATCTGGAAAGTGGGCATAATAACACCCGTCTCTCAAGGTGGCCTCAAGATCCCATTTAGATGAAGTGTGCAAAGTGAGTGCTACATGACTCTGCACGGATTAACATAATAATTCAGAACTACATTATTCTGGACAGCTCTTCAAAGCCTAGTGGAGGAACAAGGAGTAGTTTCCTGCGTAGTTTCCTGGGCTGGCCTCACGACCCCCTGGGTGGCCTGTGTACGAGGAGGGTTCAGAATGCAAGTAACTCCACCACTGGTCCCTACTTGCACTTTCAGTCCAACATCATTCATCAAGTTCTACACTGTGACGGGCACATTGCCTGAAACCCACAACCCAGGACGCACAAATGCCTAGAGGTCTTGATCCCAGTCACTGTCCGGAGCAAAGTGACTTTTCCTTCCTACCCCTCTGTCCTCACCTCACCCCTCTCCATCCCATTCTGTGACCCTGCCCTAAACTCCACTCCTTGATTTAGCCTGATCCTCAGCTAAACCCACGAGATAAGAATTACTTCCTTGTATCTGTATGACTTGAGATCCTATTAGAAAGGCTTAACAATTAATAGAAGACTTTGAGAGATGAAAGCCCTTTCAAGAACCTAAGGAATGCTTTCTAATGGTGGAATTTGGGGCTTCCTTAGCCTAAGGGTACCTTCAAATCACACCACTTAGAAATGCCAGCCAGCCCCCTCCCTGTGGGGGGCGAGACGCAGGGGCAACCTACAGATGTCACACCCCAGCCATTCCCTTCCTCGAGAGGAAAAGAAAACCACCACAGGTACACCCCCGATCCACTCTGCTGGAAGGAGAGGCTGCTGGAGTGGGAGAGGGAGCAGAGCCCAGACTGGGTTTTCAGAGTAGCTGGAATTTCTTCCAATGTTTGCAAATCATCTTCACCCTCCATCCATGGCTGGACCAAAGCCAGCTTCTTTTCAGTTTTTACAGGCACACGTTTTCCAAAGGAAACTGAAATCCGGCGCTCTGTTTCCTAACAAGCTATGCGCTTCACAATCCATCATCCCAGAAAAGCAAGGCAGTGTTCTGACCAACATGGTCTCAGGGACAGGGCTTGGGGAGTGGGGTGTGGGTGGGGGGATTGGTGGTCGGGAGAGAAGGTCTGGGGCAGGGGTGCGTTTGCCTTCAAGCGCGTTTCCCCTCAATCCATCCCCGCCGCCTGCATCCGCCCGCCTTCCACCGCCGGCGGCTCCGGCCTTTAGCCCCTGACGGCCTCCTCCCTATACAGCGCCTTCCCTCCCGGCAGCGACGGCCAATTCAGGAGATGAATCAGCCTGGACTCCGCAAGCCGCCGAGAGTCAGGGGTGAGCGGGAGGCCCGGGGTGGACAGTTCTGTTTCCTTCTCGATCCCTGGTTGACTGTCACCGCCGGCGGGAAAGCGATGACACAGCCCGCGTCTGCCAGCCGGCCCCGCGGGCCTCGCCACGCCGGACACCGCCGGGAATCGGGCCGAGCGGCGGGCCGGGCAGCAGGCTGTGACTGCGGCTTCCGCGTGGGGCCTGCGGGTTTTCCGAACAAACGCCCCCCGATACGTTCCTAACACTCGGTCAGCGCTCACAGGGTGTGCAAGTGAAGGAGAAGCCAGAGTTCTGGGTCAGGCGTGGGTTTTAAACGACTTTCTTTTAACAAATATGTTTTTTTCTCAGTTCCACTTTCAAGACCTGGGTGGGTGCTGGGGAGAAGAACCTGACTCAGAGATGAGTAGCCAGGCTGCACCCTCCCCCCACCTCCCCGCCCCGGGGGGAGATGACACCTGTCTAAATAAGTAGAAAGCTGTAGTAGAAAACGACCAGAGTCTCAACGGAGGTTCCAGTAACACAACAAGGAGGGGAGCTTCCCTGCTGGTCCAGCCAGTCAGTTGCTCAGTGGTGTTCCACTCTTTGCAACCCCATGGACTGCAGCACGCCAGGCTTCCCTGTCCATCACCAACTCCCAGAGCTTGCTCAATCTCATGTCCATCGAGTCCACCCCTGTTGCTCCAGTGGATGAGAATTCATCTGCCAGTGCGGGAACACAAGTTTAATCCTGGTCCGGGAAGATTTCATGTGAGAAGGCAATGGCACCCCACTCCAGTACTCTTGCCTGGAAAATCCCATGGGTGGAGGAGCCTGGCAGGCTGCAGTCCATGGGGTCGCAAAGAGTCGGACGTGACTGAGCGACTTCACTTTCACTTTTCAGTTTCATGCACTGGAGAAGGCAATGGCAACCCACTCCAGTGTTCTTGCCTGGAGAATCCCAAGGATGGCAGAGCCTGGTGGGCTGCCATCTATGGGGTCGCACAGAGCCGGACACGACTGAAGCGACTTAGCAGCAAGGGCAACTCAGCTTGTGCACCGCAACTACTGAGCCTGTGCTCTAGGGCCTGTGCTCTGCAACAAGAGACGTCACCACAGTTAGAAGCCACGGCAATGAGAAGCCCCTGCACCACGAGAGAGCAACCCCCCACTTGCTGCAACTAGAGAAAGCCCAAGAGCAGCAACAAAGACCCAGTGCTAAATGAATCAATGAATACTTTTTTAAAATGCAGAAAGGGTTCAAAGGAAGCAGAAACGATCTTGTGGATTAAAAAAAAAAAAAATCCCGAGCAGAGTGTATAAAAAGTCACACACACCAATCACTAGAGCTTGAATGGCAGTCTTGTGACCCAACGAGTCATCAGTCATGAGGTGGTTTTTTGCAAGTCATGTACTATTCGTTCATGAATTGCAATCAGATTTCAATAGCAATCAGACCTGCTATATGCAGAGCTCTGTGCTACATGCTGGGTAACAACAGTGAACAAAGCATGCACGGGTGAAGTTCACATATAATAGAATAATTTTCAAGCTCAGCCAGTTGAAGGAGCTGACAGTTCTACTGGGAAGTGTGGAGTAGGAAGCAGGGCAGGGAAAGATGGGCAGGCAGGGTGGGAGAGGTCTCAGAGAGGAGTTTGGACTCCATCCTAAGAGCAAGGTGAGGCCATAGAAGGTTCAGAGCAGGGCAGTGACTGGGTAGGATGTGTTTCCCAGAAAATCCCCTTGGTTCTGTGTGAAGAATGGATCCCAGGGAGCAAGGCCACTTAGAAGAAGACCGTTCGTTGTTGTTTAGTCACTAACTTGTGTCTGACTCTTTGTGACCTCCTGGACTGTGGCCCGGCTTCTCTGTCCATGGGATTTTCTAGGCAAGAATACTGGAGCAGTTGCCATTTCCTTCTCCCAGGTATCTTCCTGACCCAGAGATCGAACCCACATCTCTTGCATTGGCAGGGAGATTCTTTACCACTGAGCCACCTGGGAAGACCCTAGAAGACCATTGTGTGTGTGTGTGTGTGTGTGTGTGTGTGTGTTAGTCGCTCAGTCATGTCCAGCTCTTTGTGAGCCCCTGGACTGTAGCCTGCCAGCCTCCTTTGTCCTTGGGATTTCCTGGGCAAGAATACTGTAGTGGGTTGCCATTTCCTTCTCCAGGATATCTTCCCAACCCAGGGACTGAACCCAGGTCTCCTGCATTAAAGGTAGATTTCTTTACCATCTGAGCCACCAGGGAAGACCAAGAAGACCATTGCTACTTTTCAAAACTTAGAACAAAGTCAAGCTTCTCCCTCTAGCAACTCTGCTTCCTTGTGTTCATGCAATGAACTTTCTCGACAGCTAACTCCCAGAGCTTCATCCACAGTGAGCTCCACAGAAAAGAACGAGCCACCAGCAACAGCTGTGATGGCAAGTTGCTGTCCTGCATATAAGTTATGATTTTATAGTGGTCTCCATTTCCTTTTCAATTTTACATATGGTAACTTTTTAAAGTCAAGAGCATCTGAGACACTATTTCTTCATTAAATTGCAGAGTGTAAGGGAGAGGGGGTTATCAATACCTGGGTGTGACTATGAAATTGATCATCTGTAACTATGTCAGCAGCCAGCCCTGCACATCCCAGAGTTAAAATAGGCGGAGAACAATTGCACAAGGGGTCAGCCATAACTCCAGCTCCATACCTGAGAGTTTGGTTGCAAAAGCTTTCGGAGGGCATAGGTATAGGGATAAGTCAAGTCATCATATTTGTTCAATCCCAAGACTGTCTTTACCGCTTCTTATCCTTCTCAGGGTTAAAGTAATGTCCTCGGGATGGTGCACAAGGCACCCCACCCCGCCCCCACCCTTCTCTTCCTCCACCACGGTGGCC
>SJXQ01009179.1:744361-769383 GCA_006408695.1 Aepyceros melampus
CATTTCCTCCACCACGGTGACCTTCCGCTGCTCCAGCCAGGGCCTTGGCTTGGCCATTTCCCCCAGGGCCCTACAGGGCCTCCCTCACCTCCTTCAGGTCTTTGCTCAGTGGTTTGTTCGTATGTTTAAACAGGAGATATGAAAACTAATGGGTTTCCCGTGTAGCTCAGTTGGTAAAGAATCCGCCTACACTGCTGGAGACCTGGGTTTGATTCCTGGGGCAGGAAGATCCCCTGGAGAAGGGAATGGCCACCCACTCCAGGATTCTTGCTGAGGAGCCTGGCAGGCTACAGTTCATAGGGTTGCAGGAGTCGGACATGACTTAGCGCTATCTTTCTTTACAAAAACTAATATTCTTTGTTCTTGAGAATATTCCTAACCAAGATCATCACGTCTGTCGGTGCTCATAACACACGTAGCAAGCTCCCCCCTACCGCGAATCATAACGGGCAAATACAATCCTCAGCAGTTTGATGTGAGCAATCCTGGCAACCCCAGAGAGAAGAGGCCTAAAATGTCATCCATGCATCCAGTGGGCCAGACAGAAAGTCCAGCACCGAGCCGGTCCCCCTGGAGTCGGCAGCACGGCCTAGGCCAGCATCACAAATTCTGCTGCCCCATCTCTAGCTGCCCCGTCTCGACAGTGATGATGTAACTGAGAAGTCCGCAGCTTCCGACAGTCAGCACAGTCTAATATTTAAGATTCCAGACAGCAAATTACAATCCTTTATTCATAGTCCTGTGGAATCTAGCTTTGAAACACAACGGCCAAAGTCAACCTCTCTGAGGCCTGCTGAGCGCCTATTTTGATGGCAGAAGCCCCCTGCCTGCTCCCTGCCCCAGCGCCTCTCCTCTTTGAATACATGAGCACTCGTTTATTTTGTTTCTAGCCCGGCTCCTCGTCCTGCTGGATGGTCAGCTCCACAGGACAGGAGTGCATGTGTTTTGTTCACGGCCGCGTCCCCAATGCCACCCCAGGACTGACCCAGCGGTACACGAGGAAGCCAGATTAAACGCTGAACGACCTTGGAGGCAGTCATTTTCAGTTACTCTGTCTTTAGAAAGCACTCTCTTATCTTTCTTCCTTTCTTTTATTTTTTCAGCCACAGCAACAATGAAAAACCTGCCTTTCTCAACATGGTTCGCTTAGCTAAACCTCCAGATAAATTGGATCGTTTTGCAAAGACGCCGTGGGAGGCGGGCTAAGGGGTGGCCACCTGGGTCTAGAAACTCATTGTCTTTGACCCCTGAAGTCAGGGCTCAGCTGAGCTTAAACAACCCTGCTTATAAAGGGGGACACACCCGAGACTCGTTTCCTTTCCTAAGGTTTTCACTTTCAGCCTCAGTGCAGACCCAGCTTCCAGAGAAGACCCTCAACGCAGACCCACCAACCCCTGAGCCTGTGCCCTGGGGGTCTGGCTCTGGCCTGAATCCACCACCAAAAGCAAGAACCTCGCCCTGACCCAGGACACTTTACACAGGCGCAGCCCGCGCAGCCACGACGATACCTCCTAACATCATGGGGTGAATCGGGGGTGGGGTGACCCCTGAAACATTCCAAGGCTGCTCTAAGAACACCCTTAGACCCCGTACCCCAGAGCCACTTTCAGCCCTTCCTTCTTCAACTTTTCCCTCTCCTTAGTTAGCAACATGAATCCAAAGTTCCCCATTTCAACAACAGAGCAGGCCAGACAACGCTTTGACTGGCTTTTGTGGGTCATTGAGAAAACAAGCCCCCTTCCAGACTGGGCTGACCCCAGGCCCCCGCAGAGCAGCCCCCAGAAAGCTGCCTCATGCTCCTCCAGGGACACAGGCTTGTGACCACACTCCCAGAAGATGCAGGATTCAGTAGCATCGGAGGAAAGCTTCTAGAGAACTCTTTAGACAGACCAAAGAAATAGCATCCAGAATCTCCTTCCTGACCCCTAACACAGAATATAATTCAGAGAGCCAGGTAGGCGGAACTCAAGTTGACAGCAGATCTCGGGCAGTAAAAATATGAACTGGATTAATTGAGTCAAGCAGAGGCCACCTGCTCCCTTTGCGACAAAGAGAACGCGTGTTGATATGATTATAAAGCCCAGCTTTATAACGCGCAGCTCTGGTCCTCCCTAGCCCCGCGCGCCCCCTCCCCTCCCTGGAGCGGCTGCCCCAGCACTCACTCTGCCAAAGCCTGGGAAGTGCATGCCGTCCCTGGCTGGGTCCCTGAGGTCAGTCACCGTGGGCTGTGGGTGCAGCTGGGGCTGCCGGAGCCACCGCGCCTCTATGAGGCCCATGAGGCTGGGCCCTCAGGGGCTTTATCAGCAGCACAGGCGCTATCGGGCCCAGGAGCCAAGCAGAGGGGAGGCGCCTGCCTGGCGCCTACAGATTGCTGGGGTGCCCTTGCCCGTGCTCAGCCGGGAAGCCTGGCCCCACTCCCTGGGCCCCTAGGGCTGTGAGTAGGGTGGGGGGCCACTCCAGGCGCTGGCTGCTGAGTTTGGGTGCTGGAGTCCGGCAGAGCCGGGGGTGTTGCCTGGAGGAGGCATGCAGAGGGGACGAGTTCCCCAAGTGAAGGTAGCTCCCCTCCCAGGGGCAGAGGGCTCTTCAGGGCCCTGAGCTGCAGGGACACGGGGTCTAGGTTTTCACAGGCTTTCCCGGGCGGGGAGGCGGGGGGCTGTCTTCATTCATGGCTGATTTGCAGGGAATCTGGGCACCATCTTCATAACATTGGGGCTCAGAATAAGCACATTCCTGGGAACCAGAGGTGAGTCACCAGAAACTGCCTAGGAGGGAAAGGGCCAAGAGGCAGGGCTTCCCAGCGGGCCCAGCCACCGTCACGCTCCCGAGGCCCGGGATGGAAGGCTTCTTTGGCAACATCCGTCCATCACTGACTGGATGAGGGGGCACCTGCCCGGAGCAGCTTTGTCCGGTGAGGACACAGTGCCCTGGAATCGCAGTTGGTGGCAGAGGGAGCTGATGAAACATGAGGCCTGCCCGGCAGGGGCTGTGTCACACGCTCAGGTGTAACTGACATGGGCGTTTTTGCTTCTCCAGCTGTATTGACACTGCTGGGCTCTGTCCTGCCTGGAAAAGCCTCTCCAGCCTCTCTCCCGGCCCCTTCGCCACCCTCTGCCCTGAGGCTGGTCCAGAGGCCCCGACAGGCAGCCATCTGGCCTCAGCTTTTCCGCAGATCCAAACGGGCCCTGCTGTGAGGTTACAGCTGCAGTAAAAACCACCACCAAGGGCCACTTCGTGACGCTCTGTTCCCACAGCAGCTGGAAACCCCAAGTGGGGACCTGGCCACCCCCCAGCAGCCCAGCACTGAGGCAGGTGGGGAGGGCAAAGCAGGTTCTAGGGCACCTTTAGGCTAAAAATACCCACTATAAGCATCATCAAACCAGCAGTGTTTAATAAAGGAAATCAGTCCTGATTGTTCATTGGAGGGACTGATGCTGCAGATGAAGCTCCAATCCTTTGGTCACTTGATGCGAAGAAATGATTCATTGGGAAAGACCCTGATGCTGGGAAAGACTGAAGGCAGGAGGAGAAGGGGACGGCAGAGGATGAGATGGCTGGATGGCATCACCAACTCAGTGGACATGAGTCTGAGTGAACTCGGGAGTTGGTGATGGACAGGGAGGCCTGGTGTGCTGCAGTCCATGGGGTCGCAAAGAGTCAGACCCGACTCAGTGACTGAACAGCAAGAATGATCATTCCAGTGCTCACTCAGTCGTGTCTGATTCTTACGCAACCCCGTGGACTGTAGCCTGCCAGGCTCCTCTGTCCACGGGATTTCCCTGGCAAGAATACTGCAGTGGGTTGCCATGCCCTCCTCCAGGGGATCTTTCCGACTCAAGGATCAAACTCTAGTCTCCTGAGGCTCCCACATTCTCAGGCAGATTCTTTACCACTGAGCCACCAGGGAAGCCCACAGTCATTATAGACAAAAGTTCAAAACAATGTTCTTAGCACAGAATTTTAAAAAAAATGTTTTTTTTTTTTTTTTTGAGAGGCCAGAAAAGTGAAAAAAATGTCAAAGAAGCAGGTCACATTAGGGTTGACATCAAACAACTCGACCACAGGACAAATGATCTTACTTGGTGACAGAGCTGGGCCAGGCTCGTTCACAAAGGCGGGGTACTGCCCACACCCACTGGGCGTGGGACAGAGTCTGTAATTAGAGGAGCTGGCTTGAAGGAAGTGCGCAGGGGAGGTTCTGGACTGACCATGGTGGTCACCAGCAGGGTGATGGGAGCAAGGAGCTGGGTCACCATCCCGGGAAGAACAGAAACCATAATAGTTTCCTCTTCAGAGTCCCTAGGCTCTGAAGGGAGAAGGCAATGGCACCCCACTCCAGTACTCTTGCCTGGAAAATCGCATGGACCGAGGAGCCTGGAAGGCTGCAGTCCATGGGGTTTCTAGAGTTGGACACGACTGAGCAACTTCACTTTCACTTTTCATTCATGCATTGGAAAAGGACATGGCAACCCACTCCAGTGTTCTTGCCTGGAGAATCCCAGGGACGGGGGAGCCTGGTGGGCTGCCGTCTGTGGGGTCGCACAGAGTCGGACACAACTGAAGCGACTTAGCAGCAGCAGCAGCATCAGGCTCTGAAGAGAATGTATCCACAGCAGTTCTAAACACGGAGAGTAACAGCGACTTAGAAAATGCCTGTAGTAGAAACTGTGACTTCAAATCTTTGGCAAGGGGACCATTAGGCAGGCTGCGAGGATTCTGCAAGGCCATTGAATCGTGCTTCAGGTAACAAGTCGGATCTCACAGGCCCCTGAGCCTGGAAAGTCCAGCAGCTCTGGGTTTCCCGCAGCCCACCCTGGTGCCTTGGAAGCTTCCCCAGAACCAGCCCTGTGGGCAGTGCAAGGCTTTCCTCCCGTGGACCCATCAGGGGGAAAGGCCAGTGGACAAAGCACAAAACCAGCAACCAGGCTCAACTGGGCTCCAAAGTGCTGGCCTCACGGAGCACTGAGGCCCTGACTCTTCCCCAGGGCAGGGATCCCGTGACAACCAGGATGAGGGAGGGCAAGTGGTCTGATGGGAGCAAGGTGACATTGTCAGCCCCTGCTCAGCAGGCTGCTCCCAGGAGCTTTTCATGCGTTTTCTTCCTTTCTTTCCTTTCATCTCTGCAGGGGAACTATGGGCGCTGTCTCAGCCCAGGAAGTGCAAGGCCTGGTTATTTCAGGAACACGAGGATCCCTCCAAATTTCAGCACTGCCCCCTCTCCAAGCCCCGTCTCCTTTGTTCCACTGACTTATGAATGCACAAGCTTATACCCGGGGCTTCCTATATGCCAGGCTGTTCTAAGCACTGACAGTCACCTATATAATCCTTGTAACTGTCTGAGGCATCCGTAGCCTTGGGCGCAGTTTACAAAAGAGGACATTGAGGCACAGAAAGAACAAGAAACCTGCTCAAGCAACAGAGCCAGTTTCCAACCCAGGAGTCTGTACCCAGGGCCTGGAAGCCGAGTCGCCGTCTGGCTTTAGGGTGAACACTGGGTTTGTTCACAGTGGACCAGTCCATTCCCTTAGTAAGGATGGAATCCAGCAACTGTTTGAATGTCTTAAGGGTTCTTGGTATTCCAGTTTTAGAAGAGGAAAAATAAGTTGATAGAAGAAGTTTTTCATAGATTTTTTTTTTAACTTTTAATGTTATTTGGAGTATAGTTGCTTAACAATGCTGTGCTAGCTTCAGGCGTGTGGCAAAGTGATTCATGTACACATATGTACGCTGCTGCTGAGTCACTTCAGTCGTGGCTGACTCTGTGCGACCCCACAGACGGCAGCCCACCAGGCTCCCCCGTCCCTGGGATTCTCCAGGCAAGAATCCTGGAGTGGGTTGCCATTTCCTTCTCCAATGCATGAAGGTGAAAAGTGAAAGTGAAGTCATTCAGTCATGTCTGACTCTTAGCTACTCCATGGACTGCAGCCCACCAGGCTCCTCCGTCCATGTGATTTTCCAGGCAAGAGTACTGGAGTGGGGTGCCATTGCCTTCTAGAGTCGCATCATTACGATCATTGATCATATATTGAACTATACATTTGATCCACTGCTTCAGGTCTAGACATCATTTCCGTTGAAGGCTCAGTCATATACTTGGTAATACACATATGTATACACATTCATTGGAGAAGGCAAGGCACCCCATTCCAGTACTCTTGCCTGGAAAATCCCATGGACGCAGGAGCCTGGTAGGCTGCAGTCCATGGCGTCGCTAAGAGTTGGACACGACTGAGCTACTTCACTTTCACTTTTCACTCTCATGCATTGGAGAAGGAAATGGCAACCCACTCCAGTGTTCTTGCCTGGAGAATCCCAGGGACGGGGGAGCCTAGTGGGCTGCCATCTATGGGGTCGCACAGAGTCAGACGTGACTGAAGCGACTTAACAACAACAACATACACATTCATATATGTATATTCGTGTATACTTATATATATACATACATATTCTTTTTCAAATTCTTAAAAATCTTTAATAGACTTTTAATTATAAGAGTAATGACATCCTCATTGAAAAATTTTGAAAAGTGCAGATTAACACCTATAATCTCAGCCCCTCTGCAACCCCCTAATGTGATTACACTCAGATTTTGATGCATTTCCCTCCAGACTTTCCACACATGTTTCTTTTCCTCTAATATTTTTATTAGGAAACATTTCAACAAAATGAAAATTACAGAAAATGTCTGTGTAAATACTCCAGGACGCATCCCTCAGTTTCATTAAAATTTTGTCTCATGTCAGATTTTTTAAATAAATAAAACACAATTGATACTGTTGAAGGCCCAGTGCAATGTACCTTAATCCCATCCCCTTTTTGCTTAGAGGTAACTGCAGCCATGAAATTAAAAGACGCTTACTCCTTGGAAGAAAAGTTATGACCAACCTAGATAACATATTCAAAAGCAGAGACATTACTTTGCCAACTAAGGTTCTGTCTGGTCAAGGCTATGGTTTTTCCAGTGGTCATGTATGGATGTGAGAGTTGGACTGTGAAGAATGCTGAGCGCCAAAGAATTGATGCTTTTGAACTGTGGTGTTGAAGAAGACTCTTGAGAGTCCCTTGGACTGCAAGGAGATCCAACCAGTCCATTCTGAAGGAGATCAGCCCTGGGATTTCTTTGGAAGGAATGATGCTAAAGCTGAAACTCCAGTACTTGGCCACCTCATGCGAAGAGTTGACTCATTGGAAAAGACTCTGATGCTGGGAGGGATTGGGGGCAGGAGGAGAAGGGGATGACAGAGGATGAGGTGGCTGGATGGCATCACTGACTCGATGGGCGTGATCTGAGTGAATTCTGGGAGTTGGTGATGGACAGGGAGGCCTGGCGTGCTTCGATTCATGGGGTCGCAAAGAGTCAGACATGACTGAGAAACTGAACTGAACTGAACGACTAACCAGAATTTGGTATTTATAGGTCCCATGAATTTTCAATACCAAAAAAAAAAAAATGCACTATAGCCATGCGGAAGGCATAAAGAAAGGTAATTAAATGAACATCAAGTACTTTTTTATAGCTGAGTAGCATCCCATTTTATATATGTGCCACATCTTTTTTTTATTGGCATATAGTTGCTTTACGCTGCTGTGTTTCTTTTTCTGCTGTTCAGGAAAGTGAATCAGCCATACAAATAAACTTATCTACAAAACATAAACAGAGTCACAGACATAGAAAACAGACGTGTGCTTGCTGAGAGGAGGCAGGGAGGGAGAGGAATGGACTGGGAGTTTGGGGTTGGTAGATGCAGACAATCGTATTTAGAATGGATAAACCACAAGGCCCTACTGTATATGTATAGCAGGGCTTCCCTGGTGGCTCAGCTGGTAAAGAATCTGCCTGCAATGCGGGAGACCTGGTTCTATGCCTGGGTTGGGAAGATCCCCTGGAGAATGGACAGTCTACCCACTCCAGTATTCTTGGGCTTCCCCGGTGGCTCAGCTGGTGAAGAATGCGCCTGCAATGCAGGAGACCTGGTTATATGCCTGGGTTGGGACGATCCCCTGGAGAAGGGACAGGCTGCCCACTTCAGTATTTTGGCCTGGAGAATTCCATGGACTGTGTAGCCCATGGGGTCACAAAGAGCTGGACACAACTGAGCGGCTTTCAGTGTGTAGCACAGGGTTATACTCAATATCTTGTGATAAACCATAATGGAGAAGAATTTTTTTTTACTGTGTAAAAACCTGAGCACCAAGAACCCTGACCCAGCTAGTGAAGAGAGGGTTATAGGCGCCCGCATCCACCCCTTCCTTCTGCTGCCTCCTGCCTGCGGCCCTCATCCGACCCACCAGGTGTAGACACCGTCCTGGATTCTGCTTATCCCTCCCTTGCCTCCTCTACAGCTTTACCACCTCTGGATGTATCCCTCAGCAACAAATTGCTTAGTTTTGCATGTTTTCTATCTTTGAATAAGTAGCATCATGCTATATGGATTCTTCTACTAATATTTATATTTTTTATGCAGCATAATTCCTGAGCTTCAGAGGGAGTCCTTTGTTCATTTCCACTGCTGGAAGGGGTTCCATGGTACTTGAATGTCACAAGTCATGTATCCATCTTGCAGATGATGGAGTTCCAGCCGTCTTCAGGTTTTGCTACTTACTGCTACAAACATTCTTAGACATGTTTCCTACTGCGCATGTGTAAGATCCATTTGGCGTGTGTGTCAGTGGGTGTGAAGACATGGGATTGTAATGTGCACACTCAGTTCTCCTAGAACCGTCAAGATGTGTATGGAACTCCCAAGAGCAGAAGATACAGTTGCTGCCCAGTTGAATCAGCACTCGACAGTGTCAGACTTTGACACTTTTGTCAGCCAGGTAGGTTCCCACGGACGGAGGAGCCTGGCAGGCTGCAGTCCACGGGGTCGCAAAGAGCTGGACACGACCGAGTGACTGAGGACACCGCTGCGTGACGGCCAGTTTTCATTGCATTTCCCAGACTACTAATAACCTTGGGCACCTTTTTACACGCTTCCGGGCCATTTATTTCTTCCTTCCAGTGAAAGGCTTGTGAAGCCTGTTTTTGCCCGTTTGTCTGTTCTGTTATTTGTCTTTTTCTTAGTGAGGTGTCGGAGTTCTTAACATGGTTTGGTATTCTTGACATGGTCTAGATACCAATCTTTTCTCAGTTACTTACTTTGCAAGAAGCTTTTTCCTGGGTGGGGCTCATCTTTTTACTTTTTAAAATAGTGTCCTTTCTAGAGAACAGACCATTGCCAAAGGGAGAATGAGAGTGGGGGAGGGAAGGACTAGAAGATTGTGATTAGCAGATACAAAGTATTACATGTCGAATGGACAAACAAGGTCCTACAGACACCACAGGGGACTGCATTCAATATCCTGGGATAAACCATAGTGGAAAAGAATAAGAAAAAGAATATATATATATATATATATATATGTAAAACTGAGTCACCAAAGGGGAAAGGGGGGAATAAATCAGGAAGTTGGGATTAATACACACACACTTCTGTACATAAAATAGATAACCAACAAGGACCTCCTATATAGCACAGGGAACTCTACTCAATATTCTATAATAACTTAAATGGGAAAAGAATCTGAAAAAGAATAGATATATGTAGATGTGTATATAACTGAATCACTTTGATGTATACCTGAAACTAATATCTTATAAATCAACTATTCTCCAATATAAAATAAAAATTAAAAGGAAAAAAAAAGAATTCAGGAGCAGCTTCTCTGGGTGACCCAGCTCAGGGTCTTTCATGAAATTGCAGGCAGGGCATCGCTAGGGCTACAATCATCTGATGGCTCAGCCAGGTTGGGGGCTCTGCTTGCAAGGTCCTCGGGTGGGCCACTTGGATGGCTATTGGCAAAAGGCTTCAACTCCTACACTGCACGGACCTCTCCACAGAGCTGCTTGCGTGTCCTCATAGCATGGCAGCCGGCTGCCCCCAGAAGGACCCAAGAGAGCAAGGCAGAAGCCACAAGCCTCTTAGGAGCTGCTGGGCTATAGTCCACGGGGTCACAAAGAGTCAGACACGACTTAGCGACTAAACAGGACACCAGGCATCATCACTTCTACCAGATTCTACTTGCTGGAAGCAAGCCACTAAGCCCAGTCTGCACCCAAGGGCAAGGGTGTTGTCAAAGGGAGTATATCAAAGAATTTGTGTTCATATTTTAAGCCATCACATTGGTTATCATTTCATTTTCCCATATTGTCTCCAATTTTCTTATCATGCTATACTAAACTCAGATGAGTCGGATAGCTTTCCTTCCCTGTCTGCTCCCTGCCGTGTTTTGTCCACGAGATGGGTGAGCGGTTTGTCCACAAGATGGGTGAGCTGTCGGCAAAATCATTTTGTCCTCGTGCGTTTTTCAAAGTGAAGGTTACTATTGGGAGGGGGAATACTAATTGTTTTAATGTCACACGTATTTTCAGACTAAAAGTTTGATAAGCATTCAATATTTTTAGAACATGTTCCAGACTCTGAAAACTTACTCCCATTTTCTTAAACCTGATACATCTTTTATCTACCTTGCCCTAGCCTAGCCTGCTGCAAAATTCTTACATTCAGCAAAACACTGAAACAAAGACTTAACCTCATTCACTTGAAGTATTTCAACATGAAGAGCTGGGGAAGGTATAAGGTTGAAGAGGTTAAATAATAGACACTTAACTAATAACAAGTAATCCATTGGTAGACCCATTCATTCTCATAAATTTAGGACCGTGACTCTCCAACTTTTTGGTTTCAAGACCCCTTTATCTTTTAAAAATTATTGAGGTTTTTCTTAAATGTGGGTTTTATCTATCAATATTTATTGTATTAGCAATCAAATCAGAAAGTTTTTTAAACTAGTGCTTACTAATTCATTTGAACATGGCACAGTAAGCCTATTTCACACGAATATCAGTTCAGTTCAGTTCAGTCACTTAGTCGTGTCCGATTCTTTGCAACCCCATGGACTGCAGCATGCCAGGCTTCCCTGTCCATCACCAACTCCCAGAGTTTGCTCAAACTCATGTCCATCGAGTTGGTGATGCCATCCAACCATCTCATCCTCTGTCATGCCCTTCTCCTCTCGCCTTCAATCTTTCCCAGCATCAGGGTATTTTCAAATGAGTCAGTTCTTTGCATCAGGTGGCCAAAGTATTGGTGTTTCAGCTTCAGCATCAGTCCTTCCAGTGAATATTCAGGACTGATCTCCTTTAGAATGGACTGGTTGTATCTCCTTGCAGTCCAAGGGACTCTCAAGAGTCTTCTCCAGCACCCAGTTCAAAAGCATCAAATCTTCGGCCCTCAGCTTTCTTTGTGGTCCAACTCTCACATCCATACCTGACTACTGGAAAAATCATAGCTTTGACTAGATGGACCTAGATAACATTTCTATGGGAAATGACTGTACTTTCTTAAAAAGTAAGAAGAGGGTTGTTGTATGTTCACAGGTCTGTCTGATGTCTGGCTTAAAAGAAAAGGCAGCTGAATTCTCCTGTGCTTCTGCAGTCCAGTGTTGTAACCTGTTTGGGCTGAGGTCCATGAAGTCAGCCTCAGTCGGATATGTAGGTGGGAAAGGGAGGGGTGCTGTCACAGCCTTGTAAGTTAATCATAAACTTTCTTATTAGATCCGACACCAACACTCGGCAAGCAGGCATTTCTTAAAGGTTAGCGGCTGTGTGTAATCTCAGAGACTATCAGTGAAATCTCATATTCTTTACACTTGTGAGACAGTCAGTGGCTACTGCTGCTAATTCACTCTAGTCGTCGCTGACTCTGTGCGACCCCATAAACGGAAGCCCACCAGGCTCCCCTGTCCCTGGGATTCTCCAGGCAAGAACACTGGAGTGGGTTGCCATTTCCTTCTCCAATGCATGAAAGTGAAAAGTGAAAGTGAAGTTGTTCAGTCGTGTCTGACTCTTAGTGACCCCATGGACTGCAGCCCACCAGGCTCCTCCATCTATGGGATTTGTCAGGCAATGGGTTGCCATTGCCTTCTCCGGAGAGAGTGAGAGGAGAAGAGGAAATAAGATCTTAGTATTATAGGAATCATTTTGCCCTTGGATACCACCCCACTGCTACCACCCTCTACCACTGACACCCCCCCCAACACACACATACTGAAAGCACGTGAGAGACTCCCTAAGACTTTCCAAACTGCAGATACAGGGAATCAAACGTCCTCTGACACTGAGCTATGAAAGGAAAATCATGGAGCCAGAGAGGCTGATCACAGCTCAGAGAGCAACCATGCCTGCATCCTCACTGTGCAAATGAAATTCCACCCGAGAGACACCGGACTCATCCAGGACATCTGCAGACCCGAGAGACACCAGAACTCATCCAGGACATCTGCAGAGCCAAATCTCGAGTCTTCTACCTTTGCCCTGCTGGGTGAAAGAAGAGGAAGAATGCAGAGAAAAGGAAGAGGAAGACGCTAGTACAGCCACAGCTCAGTGATCTAAGATAGCCAACTGCGACCTTTCTGTACTATTTCACCTGCTGATTTGCCAATGGTTTTTGCCAGGCCTTCCTCGTTCCCAGATATCCCTTGTTAATGCTGCATTGGATTTGTTCTCTTACTCCGAACAGTCTCACCATCAGGAGACACGAGAAAAACCGGTAACCGCACTCAAATCAACAGAACTGTACTTCTTTCCAGAGGAGGGGTGGAAGGATTAAATGCTTGACAGTAATAATAGTCAGCACTTATTAAGCACTTATCATGAGCCTGTTCACTCACTTTTCTTTCCGTCGTCCCCACTTTCCTTCCCTTCGTTCTCTCCATCTCTCTTTTTCCATCTTTCTTTCAGTATTTACAAGCGACAATTACATACCAGGCATGGAACCACGGACACGACGGTTAAGGAAACAGTCTAATGCTTCCATCATTCACCTCTCACTCCGCCAACCCCACAGCACAGATACTGTGATAACCCCATTTTCATGATGAAGTAACCAAGGCACAAGAGGCTCGCCAAGGTCACGGAGCTCGAGAAGGAACGTGTGTCTTACCCTGGAGCAGTCTCCGGTCCCCACAGCAGCGCATGAGCCTACGAATGGCTTTGAGCCGCTTGCAGTTCATGCATCTTAATTCACACCCCGCCCCCTGAAGACTAGTGTGGAAAATGGAGTCATTATTGCCCCACTCCTTTTGACCCTCTCACCTTCTTTCGGCGAGCATCTAACCTACACTTTGCAACCTTAGGTTCAGGATGGCGTCACCGCCACCATGTGACAGGAAGTGGCGCTTAAGAGCCGGCCGCACTGCCCCACGCCGGGTCTCCTGGGGACGGTGGTGAGGTGCTGCAGACAGTGGGCCTTCCTGAAACCTCTGACCGTCTCTAAGAGGTCCTGAGATAGTTGTAAGAAATCAAGGACATTTACTTCCTCTCTCTTCTTTTTTTGGACAGGAAAGTAGGATTCATCGGCGGGCGTGAGTAAGGAGGGGACAGCGCCAAGGCTCTCTGAGTCCGGGACTGCCCATTTGTCCAGGGGGCCACCATTAGGGATGTATGTGACCTGACTGCCATCCGGGATGAGCCGCTTTTCGGCCACCCTGTTTTCAAATCCACCCTCATTCAACCTTGTAAACCCCCGCCTCTTGGAGATGGGGGTCTTCTGGCGGCCAGGGATCTTGAACGTGGCCGTGCAGGGGCCTCAGGCACGTGTTCCTTGTTCTGCAGCCTGGTGTGGATGGACATCAGGACTCGGCCAGTGTGGACCCTGGCCTCTGCCCCGGGGCTTTTCAGAGGCACCACGCGCCCCTGAATGGAGCCTGGACTGGGGACAGCGTGCCAGTCATGATGTCCAGCGGGCAGGCTGTCCCGGGTCCCTGTGGGCCAGCCGTGCAGGCAGCGGGCTGCACCCACTGCCGAGGAGGCTGCTCTCTTAGCTTTAAACTGGAGAATAAAACACTGGTCTTCAAGGGGGAGCCTTAGTTGAAGAAGGTCAGATCCATGTCACTGAAACTTCCTCTCTACAAGTGTCTACAGGGTTAGGTTTCTCTCTAGGAGAACAGTGGTCTGGAGGAGGAGAAGGAGAGGGGTTGGGGGAGAGAAGATTATTTTTCTGGAGAAAGAGCCTGTCTGGCCCATCTCCAGGTCAGCAGCCCTCCGCTTTGAGCCAAACCCGAAAGGGTCTCGCGTAGATGGATCAGTGCTCAAACTTCCACCTCCTCAGAGGTCATAAGGCTTTGTTTCCTGACCCAAGAACCCCTGTTGCAGACCCTCCACCCAACTTCTGCTACTGTTGCTGCTAAGTCACTTCAGTTGTGTCCAACTCTGTGCGACCCCATAGACGGCAGCCCACCAGGCTCCCCTGTCCCTGGGATTCTCCGGGCAGAACACTGGAGTGGATTGCCATTTCCTTCTCCAATGCATGAAAGTGAAGAGTGAAAGTGAAGTGGCTCAGTCGTATCCGACTCTTAGCAACCCCATGGACTGCAGCCTACCAGGCTCCTCCTCCATGGGATTTTCCAGGCAGGAGTACTGGAGTGGGGTGCCATTGCCTTCTCTGCCACCCAACTTCAGTCCCACCCAAATTCCCAGGGGTTTCTTTCCACTCCACAACACCTCTTTCTGAAAACCCCTTGTATGTAAACACCTCTGGACTAGGAGTTAGATGGTCTCAGTTTTAATGGATCCTTTGTTACTTCAGACCACGAAGCCTGGGTCAGGCCACAGAGCCTGGGACAGGCCACTTACAGGCCCCAAGCCTCCGTTTTCCTCATCTACAAAATGGGTATAAGAAACCATCTCTGCTTGCTTCATAGAATTTTATGAGGACAAGTGCTGATCTAAAAACACTTTATTTTTATCCCCTGAACAATGTCACACTCCAGTAATGACCTGGGTTATGTAATCCCCTCTTCTTGCAATTCAATAAGCTGAGGACTGGAGGCCATTTTCAAAATGCCAGTAGCCTCATGTCAGTCATTCCCCATGCTGACATCCCCATCCAATCCATTTGCGTGGAACACACATTTATTTAAGGACACAGGAAATGAGAATTTATCATCAGATAAAAGGTTTTTAAAGACAGGTTTTAAATATATATCTATTTACTTATCTGGCAGTGCCAGGTCTTAGTTTTGGCATGCGGCATCCTTAGTTGAGCCTTGTGACCTTCCATTTGTGGCATGTGGGATCCCGTTTCACAACCAGCAATCAAACCCAGGCCCCCTGCTGTGGGAGCTCAGTCTTAGCCACTAGACCACCAAGGAGGTCCTCAAAATAGTAAAATAACTCGTAATCTCACAGTCTGAATAGAGCCACTACTGTGACAGAAAGGTTGGATTGAAAAAGGTTTGCCAACCTCAGCTTTGCAGTCAGACAAACCTGGGTTCTTCCCTGAGCAGCTGCGGAGCCTGGCCTCCTACTCACTGCTCTCAGTCCCTAAATCCCCTCCACTGTGAGACAAGAACACATGTGCTCACGTCAGGGCTTGCTGACAGGTCTGAGGGGATAGCACGCACGCGGAGCCTGCCCCACAGCCGGCGCTCCAGAAGTGGTGGCTGGCATTGCCACTTAAGTGACTATCCCCCTACACGTGCACGTGCAACACATATGAACACACACAGGGCTCCAGACATAGGGCTCACGGTGCTTTATCACCTGCTCGTTTACACACGCAGGCGTGCACACTAAGTCACTTACGTTGTGTTCGACTCTTTGCAACCTCATGGACTGCAGCCCGCCAGGCTCCTCTGCCTGCAGGCGTCTCCAGGCAAGAATACTGGAGTGGGGTGCCATGCCCTCCTCCAGGGGATTTTCCCAATCCAGGGATCAAACCTGTGTCTCTTGTGTCTCCTGCACTGGCAGGGGTGTTCTTTACCACCAGCACCACCTAGAAGCCTCTCTTGTTAAATATTTTTCCTTTGAAATATTATTTAATATTACTATATTCAGATGTAAGAAAAACACACATCTGCTCTTTTACTGGTTACAGAGTAAGGGTCCCTAAGAAAGTTTGCTATTTCACTTAAACTACCCCCTACTGCTGACCACTTAAGTGCTTCCTAAAATATTTTGCCAATTTATTTTTAAAATTTTAAAATGCATTTTTTTCTTTTTTAATTAATTAATTTTTATTGAAGGATAATTGCTTTACAGAATTTTGTTGTTTTCTGTCAAACCTCAACATGACTCAGCCATAGGTATACATATATCCCCTCCCTTTTGAACCTCCCTCCCATCTTCTGCCCCATCTGACCCCTCTAGGTTGATACAGAGCCCCTGTTTCAGTTTCCTGAGCCATACAACAAATTCCCTAGTTTTTAAAATAGCTATCTATTTTCCATATGGTAATGTAAGTTTCCATGTTACTCGCTATACGTCTCACCCTCTCCTCCCCTCTCCCCATGTCCATGAGTCTGTTCTCTATGTCGTTTGTCCATTGCTGCTCTGTAAATAAATTACTCAGAACCATTTTTCTAGATTCCATATATATGCATTAGAATACAATACCCCTAAGATCAGGAACAAGATAAGGGTGTCCACTTTCACTACTATTATTTAACATAGTTCTGCAAGTCTTAGGTACAGCAATCAGAGAAGAAAAAGAAATAAAAGGAATCCAGATCAGAAAATAAGAAGTAAAGCTCTCACTGTTTTCAAATGACACAATACTGTACATAGAAAGCCCTAAAGATAGTATCAGAAAATTGCTAGAGCTAATCAGTGAATTTAGCGAAGTTGCAGGATACAAAATCAGTTCACAGAAATCACTTGCATTTCTATATACTAACAATGAAAAATCGGAAAGGGAAATTAAGGAATCAATCCCATTCACCACTGCAACAAAAAGAATTAAATATCTAGGAGTAAACTTTCCTAAGGAGACAAAAGAACTGAACACAGAAAATTATAAGACACTAATGAAAGAAACCAAAGATGACATAAACAGAGGGAGAGATAGTCCATGTTCCTGGGTAGGAAGAATTGATACTGTGAAAATGTCTATACTACCAAATGCAATTTATAGATTCAATGCAATTCTTATCAAATTACCAATGGCATTTTTCACAGAACTAGAACAAAAAAATTCCCAATTCATATGGAAACACACAAGACCCCGAATAGCCAAAGTAGTCTTGAGAAAGAAGAATGAAGCTGGAGGAATCAACCTTCCCGACTTCAGATTATACTACAAAGCCAGAGTCATCAAGACAGTATGATAGTGGCACAAAAACAGAAATACAGACCAACAGAACAAGACAGAAAGCCCAGAAATAAACCCATGCACCTACAGGTACCTTATTTTTGACAAAGGAGGCAGGAATATACAATGGGGCAAAGACAGCCTCTTCAATAAACGATGCTGGGAAAACTGGACAGCTACATGTAAAAGAATGAAATTACAACACTTCCTAACACCATACACAAAGATCAACTCAAAATGGATTAAAGCCCAAACGTAAGACCAGAAACTATAAAACACTTAAAGGAAAACATAGGCAGAACACTCGATGACATAAATCAAAGCAAGATCCTCTATGACCCATCTCCTAGAGTAACGGAAATAAAAACAAAAGTAAACAGTGTGGGCAAGTGGGACCTGATTAAACTTAAAGGCTTTTGCAGAGCAAAGGAAACTATAAGCAAGGTGAAAAGACAACTCTCAGAATGGGAGAAAATACTAGCAAAGGAAACAACTGACAAAGGATTAGTTTCCAAAACACACAAGCAGCTCATACAACTCAATGCCAGAAAAATAAACAACCCAATCAAAAAGTGGGAAAAAGACCTAAACAGACATTTCTCCAAAGAAGAGATACAGATGGCTAACAAACATATGAAAAGATGCTCAACATAGCTCATTATCAGAGAAATGCAAATCAAAACTACCATGAGATATCACCTCACACCAGTCAGAATGGCCATCATCAGAAAGTCTACAAACAATAAATGCTGGAGAGGGCGTGGAGAAAAGGGCACACTCTCGCAGTGTTGGTGGGAATGTAAACTGATAGCCACTATGGAAGATGGTGTGGCGATTCCTTAAAAAACTAGAAATAAAACCACCATATGACCCAGCAGTTCCACTCCTAGGCATATGCCCTAAGGAAACCAAAATGGAAAGAGACACATGTTCATTTTTCACTGAAGCACCATTTACAATAGCTAGACCATGGAAGCAACCTAGATGTCCATTGACAGATGAGTGGATAAAGAAGTTGTGGTACATGTAACAATGGAATATTACTCAGCCGTGAAAAGGAATGCATTTGAGTCGGTTCTGATGAGGTGGATGAACCTATAACCTATTATACAGAGTGAAGTGAGTCAGAAAGAGAAAGATAAATAAAATGTATTTGCTTTTGGCTGTACTGGGTTTTCATTGCTGCATGTGGGCTTTCTCTAGTGCTGATGAGGGACTACTTCTTGTTGTGGAGGTTGGCTTCTCATTGTTGCGGAGAAGAAGCCAATTCGACTCCACATTGAAACTGTTTCTTTGACTTGCTTTTCACTGCTTTTGTTATTATAACCATACAGAATGGCCTGCCTCAGAGAATCCCACCCCTCTGCCTGACTGTAAACTTAAGTGCCTTTGTTCAGAACCACGTGATGTAGATGGCAGGAAGGAAGAAATTAGCACATCCTCTGCCTGAGGCTGGGCGTCCTAGGAGATGTTTGCAAGATTCATGGCCTTTTTACTTTGCTTCCTCACCTCCCCTCATCTCTGATATACAAGAACCTGGCATCCAGACCCCATAAGGTGGTTATTTTGAGGCACTAGCTGCCATCTCTTCCATCAGCCAGCTCCCTGATTAAAGTCTGTTCCTTGCCTCAGCCCCTCACCTCTCAGAGCCATTAGCCCGCCGTGCAGTGTGAGCAGAGCGGGCTTGGACTTGGTAACAATTGCAGCGGCCTCTCTTGTTGCCCAGCACAGGCTCTAGAGCACTCCGGCTTCAGTAGTTGTGATGCATGAGCTCAGTTGCCCCTGGGCATGTGGGATTTTCCCAGATCAGCGATCAAACCCCCGTCCCCTGCATTGGCAAATGGATTCTTCACCACTAGACCACCAGGGAAGTCCCAATGTGACAGTTAATATCTTTGTGTTCTTGAAAGTGATTATTCCCTTATCATCTTTCCCAGACCGTTTTCTAGGCTGGCTGGATCTGGGGCTTTGATGAGCATTGTCAATTTTCCTCCAGAAAATGAGTGGACTGTTTTCAGGCACCCCATTGGCAATGGGGACTAATTATTCTTTCACTTTTAGAAAAGTGAAGTTCTTGAGGTAGCCTTATCACCCCCATACCACTCATGAAGCTGCAAGCCAGTCCTGTAAGTCGTGGTCTGGCCTGGGGGCCTGAGGTGGATAGCCAGACCCACCACAATGATGGGACTCCACCCAGGGCCTGCCTGAAGGCTTTTAAGAACCATCCTTATCTGGGGAGCAACGCTGAACCCCCACCGTGATCCCACTCCTTACTGATCCTCTGCATACATATATAAGGTAATGGCAGGAACGCCGGTTTGGGCAGTTACACATCCTGGCTTAGCAGAGATTTATTTATCTAAATATCCCAAGTGCTTGAGGGGCTATAAATCAAACTCTTTATTTATGGCAAATGTACACCTTTGTGTTCAAACTACCACACAATTGCACTCATTTCACATGCCAGCAAAGTAATGATCAAAATTCTCCAAGCCAGGCTTCAACAGTACGTGAACCTTGAACTTCCAGATGTTCAAACTGGATTTAGAAAACGCAGAGGAACCAGAGATCAAATTGCCAACATCCATTAGATCATTGAAAGAGCACGAGAGTTCCAGAAAAACACCTACTTCTGCTTTATTGACGATGCCAAAGCCTTTGACTGTGTGGATCACAATAAACTGTGGAAAATTCTTAAAGAGATGGCCAGACCACCTGACCTGCCTCCTGAGAAATATGTATGCAGATTTCTGTATGCAGGTCAGAAAGCAACAGTGAGAACTAGACATGGAACAACAGACTGGTTCCAAACAGGGAAAGGAGTACATCAAGGCTGTATATTGACACCCTGCTTATTTAACTTACATGCAGAGTACATCATGCAAAATGCCAGGCTGGATGAAGCACAAGCTGGAATCAGGATTGCCGGGAGAAATATCAATAACCTCAGATATGCAGATGATATCACCCTTATGGCAGAAAGATAAGAACTAAAGGGCCTCTTGATGAAAGTGAAGGAGGAGAGTGAAAAAAGTTGGCTTAAAACTCAACATTCAGAAAATGAAGATCATGGCATCCAGTTCCATCACTTCATGGCAAATAGATGGGAAAATAATGAAAACAGTGAGAGACATTTTTTCTGGCTCCAAAATCACTGCAGATGGTGACTGCAGCCATGAAATCGAAAGACACTTGCTCCTTGGAAGAAAAGCTATGACCAACTTAGACAGCATATTAAAAAGCAGAGACATTACTTTGCCAACAAAGGTCCATCTAGTCAAAGCTATGGTTTTTCCAGTAGTCAGGTACGGATGGAGAGTTGGACTACAAAGAAAGCTGAGCATTGAAGAATTGATGCTTTTGAACTATGGTGTTGGAGAAGACTCTTGAGAGTCCCTTGGACTGCAGGAGATCCAACCAGTCCATCCTAAAGGAAATCAGTCCTGAATGTTCATTGGAAGGACTGATGCTGAAGCTGACCCTCCAATACTTTGGCCAACTGATGTAAAGAACCGACTCATTTGCAAAGACCCTGATGCTGGGAAAGATTGAAGGCAGGAAGAGAAGTTTATGACAGAGGATGAGATGGTTGGATTGCATCACCAACACAACGGACATGAGTTTCAGTAAACTCCGGGAGTTGGTGATGGACAGGGAGGCCTGGCGTGCTACAGTCCATGGGGTCACAAAGAGTTGGACACGACTGAGCGACTGAAGTGAGTGAGTGAGTGCACCTTTGTAAACAGCCTCCAAAGTCGTGTGAAGTTCCCCCTGTAACAGCCGAGGTAATGATACGCATTTATAGAGTGGTTTGCAGACAGATCAGCATACACTGTGATGTGTGATCCTCGGGACCATCCCAGAGTCTTTATTACTGTGAAAAGTGATGATTACTATTTGTTTTACAAATCGGGGAATGGAAACACGGAAAATCAAACTGAGTCACTGTGGTCCCACAGCTAATTAGTGATCAAGGCTGGAACCCACTCTTCCAACTAATCCCAGACTCACACCACAGGGCTTCCTCGACTTCGTAAAAGGAAATCGGTCCTGCTGTTGGGCTTACCTCGTCACAGGGGCTCCCCGATCACCATTTCAGCATGGACCATATGTTACCAAAGGGCTTCCCTGGTGACTCAGACAGTAAAGAATCTGCTCACAATGTGGGAGTCCTGGGTTCAGTTGCTGGGTCAGGAAGATCCCTTGGAGAAGGGAATGGCTACCCACTCCAGTATTCTTGCCTGGAGAATTCCATGGACAGAGGAGCCTAGCAAGCTACTGTCCATGGGGTCGCAAAGAGTCAGACATGACTGAGCGACTAACACACACACACGCAAGGTATCCGATGGATGGGGTCCTGTGTTAGGGGCGACGGGCGGAGGAAAGAGAGAAGGGGCAGGGAAAGAAAGAGGGACATAGAGAATTTCCCTCGATCCCACCCCCCAGTTCTAGGTTTACCCTGGATCCAACGATAACATTTCAAGTGTGGAATGTTCTGTCTGGCGGTCATGTTCCAACTGGGAGGGCATTTAGATGCCTTGATTCTCCAAATTATGCTTCCCGACACAGCACAGTTTGTCTGATTATTTATACCTGGCATTTCCTACATCTTGGCAGCATTTGGAGAGGAAGTCAGTCGTATTGACAAATGCTGACTGCTCAAAATGTAGCTGAATAATCAGTGCATCTAAAGTTTCACATTAGATGATATAAAGGTTTGAAGGCTGATTTTTATTCCTCCCCTAAAAGACAAATCTCAGGTTAATAGCCACGCATGCTGGTTCCCTCCGCCCCTCGGGCCAGGGATCTGGCCTCTCTGGAAGAGAGCTGGTGTCCACGGTGAAGCCATCTGCGCTCCTCCAAGGATGCTACCCGGAGCCAGATCAAGTCTCTTTTACAGCCGGCAAACCCGCCATCTACAAGTCCAATGTTTCACACATATCATGGAACTCAAAGTGGTCACATGCCTTAAACGTCATCTTGTGGCAGAATCTCGATGGGGAATGGGGCTGCCTCCCCGTGACCAACCAGGAAGACCGTCCCCGGGGTTCAGAAGCTCCTTCACATCTGGGGGCTGCCACCCTGTAACCCCACCTCCTTTGGCTCCACCTCCTCAGGCTGCCTCCCCTCCTGGCCACAAGCCCAGGTGCTTCCTCTAGTCCTGGGCAGTCAGGCAGGCTTGGGGACCCTCCATAATCCTCAGTGTGTCCAGCTGTCTGGTGGGAATGATCACAGAGCCCACCTCCCGGGGCTTCTGTGAGGACTAAGGAGACCATGTGTGTACAGGCTCACCAGACACAATAGTGTGTGCTCAGGAAATGCAGCTATTTCTATCTCATTATCTTTATTTCCTCCACATCCTCCTCCTAGCCTGCCCATGTTTCTTGAAGTCTTTCATCTGGAGAGCCTGATGAAATATTCCAGGATGTTCCAACCCAGGACACAGGGCAATCACGGTCTCCAGGCATTGGAACACACGCAGTGCTCCCCTACCTGCAGAGTTAGGTGAATATGTTCACCGTGCCTGCAAGAAAACTGCAGACTAAGGGGTCAGCTAGTGCCCACCGAGGACGGGACCCATGCACGTCACCAAAGCCCTCTCCCGGGCCTGGTAAAGGTTCACCAAGCAACCCCCTTGGTTACAGCTGCTCAGCTAGTTTCAAGTTCCCTAACCATCTCATCCGACCCAAACTGTCTTCAGTTTTCTTCATTTTGTCCACAAAGACTTCTGAGCAACTCTGCCAGTATCAAACATATATAAAGTTTAAAAAAATTGGAAATACGATATTTCAAAATAAGCATTTTAGAAGTTCTAGTGTTTTCCTTCCTCTCTGAAGTGTGTGGTACTGCTGTCACGACCACTGTCTCTAGACGATCCTCCTGTTGCTGAATCCTGGTCACATTCATTTATGAAAGAACCATACCGCTTATAATAGAAGCACTATGTGGCACCTATGGGCTTCCCTGGTGGCTCAGTGGTTAAAAAAACTCCACCTGCCAATACAGGAAACATGTGTTTGATCCCTGGGTCGGGAAGATCCCCTGGAGAAGGCAATGGCAACTCACTCCAGTATTCTTGCCTGGGAAAAAGGAAAGGAGCCTGATGGGCTACAGTCCATGGGATCTCAAAGAGTCAGACAGGACTGAAGTGTTTGAACAACGACAAATGTGGCACTTAGTCTATTTTATTACAGATACTTGTGTACCTGCTGGTCTCCTTTACTAAAAGGAAAGCTCCTTGGGGGCAGAGATTCCAACGCACCCATCGTTAGATGTCATTCAAACATGAGATTTTAAGCATACTAGATGCTCAGAAATTTCCTGGCAAGTGGACCATGAATTGTATGCACGCGTGAAGAAATGAATGAATGGACAACATCCCCAATAAACCACTGTCGAGTGTTATGAAGGACAGGAGTTCCGCTGGGCCGATGCATTCCTGCTGAACCCAGGCTAGCTGCCAGAGACCATGATTTTTCCCCTGACTGGCCATTAAACATCTGCTTAAGTGAAAGTCCATTCAGTCCTGTCCAGCTCTTTGCAACTCCATGGACTGTAGCCCACCAGGCTCCTCTGTCCATGGCATTCTTCAGGCAAGAACATTGAAGTGGGCTGCCATCCCCTTCTCCAGGGTATCTTCCTGACCCAGGGATCGAACCTGGGTCTCCTGCATTGCCAAGGTGGATTCTTTACCATCTGAGCCACCAATTTTTTTATTCCTGGAATGTGGCACTATGAAATCTGATTTCTTGAAAAGTGAGACATCTACCTGTCTCCAGGTTTCCTCTCTGAATTTCACCAACATTCCCCAGAGTGCCTCCGTGCCCACGTATCCAGGGCACTGAGCACCCAGGGAGAACGTGTGTCTGGACGAGAAGACCTGGGCTCTTTTCTCATGCGTGCTCACACAGCGGCTCACACACCTGGGAAACAAGCTGGGCCGGGGCAGCTGAGTAGACTTTTCAAAGCCTCCAAACATTTTAAGTTGCACATTCTTATTAATACAAACATTCTGAGCCTGTACCTTCAATATCTGGCTAATTATTTGTCTATAAATCACATACACATACTGCTATGCCAATGCATTGTGTGCACATAAAAACACAGCGAGGTAGAAACTGTTACAGGATGGAGATCTTCTTCCTGCATCTTCCTGCACAGCGAGGAGGGTACATGGACCCCAGTTTGGAGACCCCCGGGCTGTCAGGATCACGAGCCAATACTCCCAAGGGCCAGAGTGCTTCACTGCCCTCCACAGTCACCTGGCTTGTATCCTTAACCCTCTAGCTCAGTTCAGTTACTCAGTCATGTCCAACTCTTTGCGACCCCACGAACGGCAGCACGCCAGGCCTCCCTGTCCGTCACCAACTCCGGGAGTTCACTCAAACTCATGTCCATCAAGCGGTGATGCCATCCAACCATCTCATCCTCTGTCGTCCCCTTCTCCTCCTGCCTTCAATCTTTCCTAGCATCAGGATCTTTTCCAGTGAGTCAGTTGGTACCCTCCTAAGCATCTCCCAAATGGAAGCTGCTCATCACAAGGCAGAAAGCCCCAACATGTGGCTGGATCTGCACCCTCTTCTGGGGACCACAGCTCAAGAAGGTGGGCAACCGAGGCCACTTTGGGCATGAGCCCCAAAGTGACTGTGACTGGGAACCCCTGGTGAAAGTGAAAGCTTTAGTCTCTCAGTCGTATCCAACTCTTTGTGACTCCATGGACTATAGCCCACCAGGCTCCTCTGTCCATGGGATTCTCCAGGCAAGAACACTGGATTGGGTTTCCATTTCCTTTTCCAGGGGATCTTCCCAACCCAGGGACCAAACACAGGTCTCCTACATTGCAGGCAGATTCTTTACCATCTGAGCTACCAGGGAAGCCCACAAGGACTCCCAGTG
>SJXQ01009179.1:789329-877472 GCA_006408695.1 Aepyceros melampus
TTCAGTGAACTGCCTGCATCCATCATTCGGATAAAGTTCCTTGGAAGGTGTGAGGTTGTGCAGGCAAAGCTCGGCCCTGGGTCAGCACAAAGCCCGCACTTGGCAGCGATGCGGACCAGGTGGCGGGGGTCGCAAGAGTCGCTCTATCCTGTGGAGCAGTCAGGCCCCGGGCCTTCCTGGAGAGGCCGAAGGGACGATGTGATAGGCATTTGGGGAATCTCAAGGAGGGGGACCTGGGGATGCGGACTTCACCAAACCCCAGAACACGCCGCCAGGGACCTCTCTCGAGATTTGAAGGCGGTGATTTGGGAACGAATTTCCAGCAGCTTATACGTGTATGGAGCTTGTTAGCCCCAGACATGGTGCAGTCTGGCAGTCAGAGAGAGCGAGGTGGAGAAGGCTTCCAGAAGTCTCCCATCATGACCCCACACATTCGTCACTGAGGGAGCCGGCAGGTGTGGCCGTGTCCCTGGCCTTCTGAAGTTGACGTCTCAGAAGCCAGCTGCGCCCAGCCCCTGTCCACCCTCTACCTGCTCGACCCTGGTACCCTCTCGGGAATGCCCACAGGCAAACCATGGATGTGACCTGGTCTCATAAGGATGGCTGGACACAGGTGCAATGTGGACACTAATCCAGGCAGGCCCAGGGGAAGAAGGCAGATGGACAGGCACCCGGCAGCCCAGACAAAGTTTCCCCCACCTCCATCGCCCCCGCACCCTACACGCACAGGCACACACCCCACCACACACAGACGCACTCCAGGCACAGCACAGCCCTCCACACACAGAGACACACAGACATCCCATCACACACACCCACGCCCCCCACCCCTCACAGTGCTGCCCTGCAGGGTATACCATGCGTGCGTGCATGCTGAGTCGCTTCAGTCCTGACTCTGCAACCCTGTGGACTGCAGCCCCCCAGGCTCCTCTGTTCATGGGATTCTCCAGGCAAGAGTACTGGAGTGGGTTTACCATGCCCTCCTCCAGGGGAGCTTCCCCACCCAGGGACCAAACCTGCGTTCCTATCTCCTGCCTCGGCAGAGGGGTTCTTTACCACGAGCGTCATCTGGGAGGCCCACAGGATAGAGAAGCAGGCTCTGCTGGTCCTAGGCACATCACTTAACCTCCCCACCACTCGCAGTACAGACCTACCAACAAAGAGACTCGACACAGAACAAACGGGGGAGAAAAAGGTCTGAAAGAGCTGTGTAATTTATAAGTCAGATTGCAAAGGTAAGCTGTTGCTCTCATTAAGTAGTCAAGTGAGGCAGTCCCAGTGAGGGTGGGCGGGGCGGGCAGGGCTGGGGAGAGAGGGTTGGAAGCAGGAGCCTGGAAGGCGCCCTTGAATCAGCTTTCTGGAGCCCCCTGCACCTCCCCGGGCCAGAGACGAGCCCTGGCATCAGCCATAGGATTGCAGGGAAGAAAAAGGCAAATCCTTTTTCTTACTAAACTAATCCACCTGTTCACTTTTATTCTGAAAGAGAAATTTCACCCCCTGAAACAGCAGGGCAGCCGATCTCATCGTATGAAGATGGGAATGTCTTAACCAGTGGGCTGGCAACTTCTTCACTCATTTCTCATCCTTCGGTGGCCTCCTGGCTGGGGTTTTACTGCTGGGGCTGCTCCCTAAAAGGCACAAGAGACCCCAGATGGGAAGGTGTGGGCCTTGGGGAGCAGGGGTTGAGACTTGGGGGGTTGGTGGTGAACTGGTAAGTCACTCCTGTCTTGCGGCATCTCCCTTAACTCCGTGGGGGGCAGGGGGTGGGGATGATTAACTGTAGGAAACTGCTCGCCAAGAGGAACATAAACCATGCCTTCCCACGAAATAATCCACCCAGAGTCAAGGCAAAAGGAAATTGCCTCTCTGTTCCTCTTTCCCATCTGTTTTTCTCCCTCCCCTCCCACAACTGTCTTAAATATACCAACACGATTTTAAGCTTCCACAGGCAAAAAAGTATATGTCACTGCATATATTACAGAGATGTGCGGAATGTTTATATACTGGGCTCACCAACAAGTCCTGCTTTCTTCCATCGCTTCTCCCTACTTCATCTCCAAACTCTCTTTTTCTTACTAAACTAATCCACCTGTTCACTTTTATTCTGAAAGAGAAATTTCACCCCCTGAAACAGCAGGGCAGCCGATCTCATCGTATGAAGATGGGAATGTCTTAACCAGTGGGCTGGCAACTTCTTCACTCATTTCTCATCCTTCGGTGGCCTCCTGGCTGGGGTTTTACTGCTGGGGCTGCTCCCTAAAAGGCACAAGAGACCCCAGATGGGAAGGTGTGGGCCTTGGGGAGCAGGGGTTGAGACTTGGGGGGTTGGTGGTGAACTGGTAAGTCACTCCTGTCTTGCGGCATCTCCCTTAACTCCGTGGGGGGCAGGGGGTGGGGATGATTAACTGTAGGAAACTGCTCGCCAAGAGGAACATAAACCATGCCTTCCCACGAAATAATCCACCCAGAGTCAAGGCAAAAGGAAATTGCCTCTCTGTTCCTCTTTCCCATCTGTTTTTCTCCCTCCCCTCCCACAACTGTCTTAAATATACCAACACGATTTTAAGCTTCCACAGGCAAAAAAGTATATGTCACTGCATATATTACAGAGATGTGCGGAATGTTTATATACTGGGCTCACCAACAAGTCCTGCTTTCTTCCATCGCTTCTCCCTACTTCATCTCCAAACTCAGCTCCACTCTCTGGTCTGCAAAGGGAGAGGCTCCCAGTTTCAGGGTTCACTGTCCACAGCCCTGGAGACTGCCTGTCTGCGGGACACGGACTGATGAACCAGACTGGAAGCTCCAAGAGGGCAGGGATGCTGTCAGCACTGGGACCGTCTCCCTGGGTCTGGAATTGGACAAACAGGACCCCCCCAACCCGGCCGTGGCAGAGAAGAGAAAACAGGCCCAGGGCATGGCAGCATTGTGGCCAAGTTCACCCAGCTCACTACTGACACTCCCACAGTGCCCATCACAACGGCAAGCTTGCCCCCGGGACTGGCTCACCTTCATGCCCTGTATTCACCCACAGAGCAGAAGCGCCAGAGGAGCTGGGCCCAGAGCTAGGGCAGGGCTCTGCCCAGGCCCACGTGCGCGTGTCACCTGCCCCCGGCCAAGCCGCTCCGGAGCCGGCAGCTCTGAAGGCTCGCGGGGCCTGGCATTCATCCCAGGAACACGGGCCAAGGGCAAATCACTTCTTAATTCCTGCTTACAGTGCAGGGTTTCTGCTTTGGCCTGGACGATGCCCAGCCCCCAACAACACATCTAGTCTCTTATCAGCCTGCAGTGAATTGATCCTGGGAACTGAGCCTTGCCTGATCCACAGACTCTCCTGGAACTCGAGAAGCGGCAGCAGCACCTGCAGATGGAGGCTCCTCTCTGCAGCCGGCGGAGGCCTGGAAGCCCTCTTTCCGAGCCCTTCTCCCACCTACCATCCCTGGCCCTCCCAGAGTCTGAGACCAGGCCCTCCTCTCAGGAGCCTCACTGCCCAGCCTGGCCAGTACTACCGCATGGGCCCCTTCACAGCCCAGAGCAATTTCACAATCAGCTCTTATTGGATTTTCCAATATGGATTTAGGAAACGATACATTGGGTTGATTATCACATCAGCACTGACAGCAAACGACCCCCAAATCTCAGTGGTTCAACACAAACTCATTCACTGTTTGCTCATGTCACCGTCTAATGTGAGTCGGGTGGCTTTCTGAGCAGACGTCCTCTGAGACACGTTTATCTAACGTTCACCTGGGGAGATAAAACATGAGGAGGATGGCGCGGGTGCATCTGTGGTGAGGATAGGTAGACAGCACTTCTGCACACAGTTCGTCAGCCAGAGCTGGCTGTGTGATTGCCAGCTGCAGGGCAGGCTGGGAAATGTAGTCTTCCTGTGGGACAGGAAGAAGAAATGGACAGGTGAGCACCCAGTCGCTCGGCGATGGAAGGAATGATGACACTGGCTCTTCTGGAGGGAGTTCTCTGTGCCACGCATTGTGACAGCAGCTACATACGCATCATCTCATTCAGTCCTGAAGACAGCTCATTGAAGACTCTGTGTGTGTGTGTGTGTGTGTGTGTGTGTTAGTTGTTCTGCTGCTGCTGCTGCTGCTAAGTCGCTTCAGTCGTGTCCGACTCTGTGCGACCCATAGACGGCAGCCCACCAGGCTCCCCCGTCCCTGGGATTCTCCAGGCAAGAGCACTGGAGTGGGTTGCCATTTCCTTCTCCAGTGTATGAAAGTGAAAAGTGAAAGTGAAGTTGCTTAGTTGCATCCGACTCTCAGCGACCCCATGGACTGCAGCCCACCAGGCTCCTCTGTCCATGGAATTCTCCAGGCAAGAATACTGGAGTGGGTTGCCCTTTCTCTTCTCCAGGGGATCTTCCCAACCCAGGGATAGAACCTGGGTCTCCCACATTGTAGGCAGATTCCTTATCATCTGAGCCACCAGGGGAGCTTACTAGTCTTCATTTACACATGAGGAGACTCGAAGAACACACAGTGCTCCAACTCCAAATTCCCTGCTCTGACAAATGAGTATATTCTCCCCCAGACAAAACCGATGGAGAAGGAAATGGCAACCCACTCCAGTATTCTTGCCTGGAGAGTCCCAGTGACAGAGGAGCCTGGTGGGCTGCTGTCTATGGGATTGCACAGTCAGACATGACTGAAGCGACTTAGCAGCAAACAAAACCGAAACATCATAGAGAAGACTAGAATTCTTTTTGGCTACCCTACCTTCCATCACAGATTTCCCCCAAATTCACGGTGTTATCAGTTTGATGTGCAACTCTGTGGATCTTTGTGTACATGGATTTATGTGCATAAATGTATTCACAGTGATTATTCAGTTGCTTTGTCATTTTCTTTCAAATATAGACCTATACTACACACAGTCCCTTGGACTACAAGGAGATCAAACTAGTCAATCCTAAAGGAAACCAACCCTCAATATTCAATGGAAAGACTGATGCTGAAGCTGAAACGCCAATATTTTGGCCACTCAATGTGAACAGACGACTCATTGGAAAAGATCCTGATGCTGAGAAAGATTGAAGGTAAAAGAAGAAGGGATTGGCAGAGGACGAGATGGTTAGATAACATCACCGACTCAATGGACATGAATTGAGCAAACTCCAGGAGATAGCGGAGGACAGAGGAACCTGATGTGTGCAGTCCACGGGGTCGCAGAGTCAGACATGACTTAGCAACTGAACAACAACATCGGATACTACACACATCATTTTGTAACAAAATCTAATACACACTCCTGATAAGTATCCAGAGTTTTATCACCAGATCTCTCAACCTCCCAGATTTCCATCAAGGAGCAATTCTCATGGCATAAGGTACAATCTCCATAAGGTATTGGCTAAAATGCAAATATACTTCCCAAGAGAAGTATAGACATGAAACACCAATAGCCACCCACCCCTTAGCTTGACATCATTTGTCTCTGTAGAGCCAGTTGCAGAATGTCTTCTCTTAACCTTGGCCCAGTGCCTGGCTTGGAGACACTCACATCTGGGCCCGAGACTCTGTCCTATATCAACTGTCTCGCATCAAACCACCCAGGGTATTGGGGGCCGGGAAAAATGGGTCCCTGGTGGGTGAAGGAAAAACTCACCCTTTCGAAAGTGGGATTAGATGAGACCAATTTGTAAACAACCCGAGTCTGTACAGCTGAATATACTGTGCCCTCAAGTCATCTTGTAATCCTCCCAACAATCCCTGCCATGTGGAGGGTTTGGTTACTCCCATTTTACAGCTGGAACCCCCAAGTCCAAGCAGGGAGGTGGATTGTCCAAGGCTGGCTGCTAAGTCATTCCTCCACCTGCACACAACCCAGCCTCCAGGTCTGGGGGCAGCAGCCTGCCCTGAAGCTTTATTTAATGGGCTTCTTCTCTCCATTGCCAGACAGGAATCCAGAGATTTGAACCACTCCTAAAAATGATTTAAAACTCATTGAAGGAATGATGCTAAAGCTGAAACTCCAGTACTTTGGCCACCTCATGAGAAGAGTTGACTCATTGGAAAAGACTCTGATGCTGGGAGGGATTGGGGGCAGGAGGAGAAGGGGACGACCGAGGATGAGATGGCTGGATGGCATCACTGACTCGATGGAAGTGAGTCTGCATGAACTCCAGGAATTGGTGATGGACAGGGAGGCCTGGCATGTTGTGATTCATGGGGTGCAAAGAGTCAGACACGACTGAGTGACTGAACTGAAATGAACTGATATGCACTTTGAATCACGCTTGACATCATTGCACTGACTTCTGAACCATATTTCAAGGACTTTCTCTATCTCTCATATATCCTTGAAGACTGAACAGAGAATCATCTATCAGAAGAGGTTGATGATGACTCTGCCTGAAGGGATCTCTTCTCCTCTGACCTTGGAGCACTTAACAGCTGCACCATTAACGGCCGATTAATCCACTTCACCTGTGTCAGCTCCTCTTTGGTGTTGGGCTGCTATTTAAATAATACTTGTCAAAATTTATCAGGAGATTCTGTTGTGTCTCCCCTAAATAGAGGATAATCTCTTTGAAGGCAAAGGCAAATGCCTGACCTTGACTGTGAGCCGGGAGCCCCCAGAATGCACAGCCTGATGCCTTGCACGTGGAAGGTCCTCAATTCACACTAGGGAGTTTTACATCATCTCAGCATTTTCATACTTTCATATTTAATACATTATTTTCCCCAAACAGGATGATGTCTCTTCTAAGTGATCTCTTCCCTTCCTTTTATTAGCACATTAATTTTCTCTCTTCTCTTTTTTATCAGCCATGTTTAAATTCAAGAAAATGTATCTCACCACCCCATAATCATCACCACCACCACCACCATCACGATCCTGATTACCACCACCAGCATCTCCATCACCATCACCATCGCAATGATCACCATAAGTACCATCGCCATCATCACCACCAGCATCTTCATCATCATCCTCGGCTACTGAGGGCCTCTGCTATTGGTCAGGCCATTGCCGTAGCAACTCGCGTCACAACCATCACCCCGATGGTCGCTGGGCCCACTAGTGCCACGCCCGCCCCATCACTATGCTGTCCTTCACTACATCCTCCCTGCAGCCCTGTGTTTGCTCATGGGTATGAGGCCCTCCCCACCCTGCATGCAGGGCCCTAAGCGCAGCATTCAGTCCTCTGTACTGCCCTCTAAGGGAAGTACATTTCCCCCATTTTGCAGATAAGAAACTGAGGTTTAGTGGGGCTCAGTAACTGACTTCAGGTCTCACGGCAACTTCTCCAGCACATGTTACAGTGCCCTGTAATGCAGAGGGTGGTTAGTGAAAACTCTCCTTCTGGGTATATTTGACATTCCTCATAATAAAAATTTAAAATAAAGTGACCTCCTAAGCAAGAAAAAAGGAACATTGTTAAAACAGGTGCCGGGCTGAACTTCTTCACTTGTGTATTCCAAGTACCCAGTATATATGAGGTGCTCAATAAATGGTTACTGAATGGAAAACAAATGGATGAAAAACTTGTGCAATACGCCAGGAAAGCAAGTGGCTGAGCTGGAGCCAAAGCCCACTCGCACATCCCCACGCCACCTCAAGGAGGTCCCTCAGGAAGAGTCCAGCAGTCTGTGGAAGGGAGGTCCCCTCCACGGGAATCTCACCTGTGTCCCCTCACTCCAAAGGCGCTCCAGCACTCAAGCTGGCCGGCATGCCTACCTTCTGAGAGGAAGATGTTTTCCTTTTCGATTCTAGTGCTTCGGGATCAATAGTGGGGCTGCAGAGTTCACAGACAGAAATCGATCGATCCGGATCGATGTTGGCAGCACAGCACAGTCATCAGCTTGCTCAGTGGCTCTTCCTGCTGTCTCCCTCTCTTCCTTTCTCAAAGGCCTCGTCAGGCCTGAGAACGGCCAGGGGTGTTACAGACTCAATTGGAAGGCCAGGGTCTGACCTGCCATCGACTGGACCCAAATCTCCTACAGCCAGACTCAGGGGACCCGGAGGCACAGAGAGGGTTCTCACGAGGCTAACCCGATGTGGAGGGCCCAGCACAGGTCCCGGAGCAGGGCGGGCTCTCAGTCACGTTCTTCCCCTCCGTCTCTCCTGTCTGTGGTCCTCTTTCCACAGCCTCTCTGCCTCCGGGGATGGCTCCTTTGCCTCCAAGTACAGAAAGCTTCTGCCAAATGCAGATAACATGTGCTAGCTCAGCTCAGACAGCTCAGAAAAATAACCGGCACTGGGGGCTCTCGGACGGTGATCCTTGGTCTTTGGGGCCTTCTCAGTCAGATATCAGCACCCTATTCTGTGGTTTTAGGATGAAGGCTGGTGGACCAGGCTCTCCGTAGGTGGTTGAGCCCTGGCCACCTTCCTAGGGGAGAAATTCAAGTGGAGGGAAGGAGAGGAGTATTAGGGATGCTGAGCCTTGCAGAGGAGGCCGCGGGGCCCAAGGACACCTTGGAACGGCATCCAGGGTGGGAGAGAGGAGGCAGGAGGTGCGTGGAGAATCGGGCTGTTCTGAGCCATTAGCTGCGAGACAGAGAGCAGGTCAGTTAAAAGCCAGGGGCCCCCTTAAGGTCCTTCCCTGGGAAGGGAACATGGGGGCAGCGGGTTGGTGTAAAAACTAGATAGTAAGGGACTTCCCTGGTGGTTCAGTGGTTAAGACTCCGCACTTCCAATGCAGGAGGCCTGGGTTCGATCTCTGGTTGGGGACCTACATCCCACATGCTGCAAATAAGACTGGCATAGCCAGATAAGTAAATAAAAATAAATATTAAAAGGGGCTTCCCTTGTGGCTCAATCAGTAAAGAATCTGCCTGCAATGCAGAAGACCCGGGTTCAATTCCTGGGCTGGAAAGATCCCCTAGAGGGGGATATGGCAACCCACTCCAGTATTCTTGCCTGGAGAATCTCATGGACAGAGGAGACTGGCAGGCTTCAGTCCATGGGGTAGTAAGAGTTGGATACGACTTAGCAACCAAGCTACCACCAAATACTAAAAAAAAAAAACAACAACCTAGATGATGACTGTGACATTCTGGTTACATTGTAAGAAACTCTGCTGATTGATCATGGCCTCCCCACACAGATCTCAGAGAGAAAGACCATCCTTAGGAGACGGTAAGAACAGCTAAAGTAGGGACAAGAAAGAGAGACGTGTGGCAATCACAGGATGTCCCCGCTGGGTCAAGGGACTCTGCACCAAAACACCCCACTGCTGCTGTTTAGTTGCTCGGTCGTGTCTGACTCTTTGCGACCCCACGGACTGTAGCCCACAGGGTCCTCCAGCCATGGGATTTTCCAGGCAAGAATTACTGGAGTGGGTTGCCATTTCCTTCTCCAGAGAATCTTCCCAATCCAGGAATCAAACGCACATCTCCTGCACTGCAGGCAGATTCTTTACCCCGAGCCACCTGGGAAACCCAAAAATACCCCGGAGCCCTCCCTAAACGCAGCCACCACTTACGGAGCATCTGCTGTTGGCTTGGTGCAGTCCTGGATCACCCCCAGCACTTTCTACGGGAAACAGCTTCTTCATGAACTTGAGGAGCTGCAGGCACTGAGGTCAGATGAATTTTCTAGGGCACAGCTTGTAGGTAACAGAGCCAGGAGCCAAACCCAGGTTGGCCTGGCCCCCAGCCTGGCACCCTCACCACCTGGGACATGGGTTCGTCGGCTCCTGAAGACCTTCCATGTAGAAGGCTGCTCGGAGGACCCCTGCATCTGGCCTGACTCCCTGAAAGGGTCTCCCAGCCTGGACCCCGAAGAGTGTGATGAGACTGATTATTCTTCCTTCCCTTCTCTTTATCCACAGGTGGTCCCTGCTCTGAGCAGATGAAAGATACAAAATTCCAGACCTAGAGAGAAAATTTTAAATTGCAAAACGGGAGAGAGAGAGTGAGAGGGGGAAAGTATTCATTTAACCAAAAGGCTTCTTGTTTTTATGGGATTCCCCTAGCACATTCAAAAATAAGACTCAATTTACAAAATTCATTTGATGCTCAACTTTTCAGGAACAGGACCATCATCAATTCACAAGAGAACGAAACTGCTCTCTTTCCTGGCTTTCCTCCTGATACCAACATGCCAAGGAGAACCAGGGTTTGCCGAAAAATGATTTACTCTACGAAAATGTTCTGGCAATTCTGCTTACAATGTCTTCTTAGCGCAGTGTTCAAATAGGCTTTTGGAATTTCTGCATTGTGAAAACCAGCAAACTTAAAAATGCTCTGATGAGATCAATGAAACATATTTTAGATTTCTTCCTTCTTGTGGGGTCGAAACACTTCATGTTATTTTCCTCTGGGTCATCTTTCACCTTGAAATTTCAGTATTGCTTGTGCTCCAGGTGAGGCTGATGTACTGCTTTTACAAATCACATTTATTTTAATTTTTATATCTTAAATAGAGTGAAAGGACGAGACTAGAATAAACTGCTTCTTGTCTCCTCTCAGTTCAACCCCCTCACACCCCCACCACCTTATAACAGACACTTAAAGAGGGCGGGTGTTCCTCCCAAAACACAAGGTCACCACCCCTTGGGTTAACATTTCATCAGTTAATGAAGGAGTACCACACTCAACCTCGGAATAAGATACATACCATTGCCTCAAAAAGGAAAGACATACTTTTGTTAGGTTGACATCCTTACCAACCTAACATAGGATTTTTTCACCCATGGACGGAGGAGCCTGGTAGGCTGCAGTCCATGGGGTCACTACTATTCGGACATGACTGAGTGTCTTCTCTTTCACTTTTCACTTTCATGCATTGGAGAAGGAAATGGCAACCCACTCCAGTGTTCTTGCCTGGAGAATCCCAGGGATGGGAGAGCCTAGTGGGCTGCCATCATGGGGTTGCACAGAGTCGGACACGATTGACGTGACTTAGCAGCAGCAGCAGCAGCAACCTTGGATTAAATGTTTGGCTATTTAATATGGCTGCCAATCTTGCTGATTAAATAGCAAAACCATGTCTCTCTGCAGCAGGCCGCTGTTCCCTACTGGGTGGTCTGAGGTCCTGTGGGTGACACAGGGCCAGAGTAATCTCACGAGAAAGAGAACATCCTTCGTAGAGAAGCTTACATGAAATAAGAGGGAGGGGAAGCAGGAAGAGGGGACTTAGTGTATGTGGCTGCTTGATCTTTTTTTTTAATTGAAGTATAGGTGATTTACAATACTGTGCTCTTTTCAGGGGTACAGCAAAGTGATTCATATATATATGCATACATATATATATGAATATATATTCAAATGAATATATACATATTCATCAATGCTATTGGCCTGTAATTTTCTTTTTTGGTGGCGTTTTTGTCTGCTTTGGTATCGGTGTGATGGTGGCTTCCCTGAATGTCTTTGAGAGCGTTCTTTCCTCTTCAGTCTTTTGGAAGAGTTTGAGAAAGATTGGTATAAGTTCTTTGCATGTTTGGTAGGATTCACCTGTGAAGCAGATATATATAAGATTCTCTGGGATTGACATATACACACCACTATATATAAAATAGATAACCAACAAAGACCTACTGTATATCACAGGGAGCTCTACTCAGTATTTCATAATAACCTATAAGGGAAAAGAATCTGAGAAAGAACCTGATCTAACTTCAAATCAAGATTAAAACTTGAATCTTCCAGCATCCACATACCTCAGCTTGGCCCTGATTCCTCTGAATCAACTAGGTGGCCAAGAACACCTCCAGCAGAAGCATCTATGTCATGCAACTGTCTTGAAATCCAGCAAGAACAAACATCCTATTTGACAGGATAGATACACTGGGGCTTCCTTGGTGGCTCAGATGGTAAAGAATCTGCCTGCAATGCAGGAGACCCAGGTTCAATCCCTGGGAAGATCTCCTGGAGAAGGGAACAGCCACCTACTCCAGCATTCTTGCCTGGAGAACTCCATGGACAGAGGAGCCTGGAGGGCTACAGCCCATGGGATCGCAGTCAGACTTGACTGAGTGGCTGCCACTAACAGTCTATACACGGAATCCTCACGATAATGCTGAGAAGATAGGGGACGCATTAAGGACCTCGGAGTCACTTGCTCCCAGGCCAGCAGCATCAGCACCACCTGTGAGCATCTTAAAAACACACAACTCTGGGCCCAGACCCAAAACTCAGACTCTGCCTTTTAACAGGAGTCTTGGGGATTTGTCTGTACGCTGACATCGAGAAGCTCTGCTCTAGTATTTAGAGTTCAGAGACTATGTTTTATTTATCTTCACATTCCCAATGGCAGCGTCGGTTAATAGCTCATACTCAAGGAATGTTAGTTGAAGAGATAATAAATGATAGATGATAGACAGCCAAACAGACAGGCAGATGCCTGGACAATTGGTAAATAAACAAGATACACTGTCTGATGGGACCCAGAGAATGTGAGGTGATCAAAGTCACAGAAGTATGGACCCCGCAGAATCCAGGTCATCTCCAGATTCATCCTCTTCCCATTTTTAATTTTGAGGTGAAGAAAGTGGGCTGCGAGGCCTGAGACGAGCCCTCCATCTGGACCATGCATGGGCAGAAGACAAACCACACTGCCAAGAAGGCATCCTTCTTCTATCAACGTTTCAGATCACTGGGTCATGTCTAGAGAGTGTTTTTCACAGTCCAGCTCAATGAAAGAAGCCACTAGATGTGCAGAAAGACCCACGGAGCCACTGTTTTCTGGCCACGTTGGAAATCAAATTATTCTGAGTGAGAGAAGTCAAGAGGAAGCGCTCTGCCTTCCCCAAGATAACTGACTCTATTTTTATAAATGTGAACGCCACGACGACACTGAATCATCCAGAACTGGACGTTACGCTGCGGCATGTCCTGCAGCCTAGACACATCTCTGCCCTCCGTTCCCCTGGCATCAGCAAGTTCGCCGGAATGTATTAACCTGGGAGGGCAGAGCCTCCCTCGGAACCTGCCCCTGCCAAGTGGAAAATCCTATAGGTCTTGGCTTCCTACCATCCACCGTCTGTCACATCCCATCCGTCACCCAGCCCAGGACGGGCCTGGAGGCTGCAGGCTCCACGGATGCAGAGCCAGGACATCTCGAATCCAGAGGTTCAAAGGGGCTTGGGGAGACCCTCCGGCACTGACTCCCTCCCGAACGCACGTGAAACTCTGCCAATGACCCAGGACAACATCACCTCCATCAGAAGTCCGCGGATGAACTCTCCTTTGGGAATCTGTTTCCTGTCCCTCTAAACTGGAAGCCCTTGACCTTTTTCTGAGTCACGAAACCTGTGAGAAGCTGATAAAGGCCCCTTTCCCCCTTCTAGGGGAAAATGCACATGAATACAGTTCTTGCTTTTAATTTTAAGAGAACTTCTTAAGAGCTATTTGCAGAATCTCTAGGGTCCAGAAATCTAGGTTAACAACCCCTGATAGAAATGCAAGCTTGAAGCCTTTTGCTCTGGTTTTCTAACATGCCTGAACCTTATCAAATGTCGACACCAATGATAGTTGACTTAAACCTTTGGCCTAAAGGTTACTTAAGAAATGAGAGAGAAAAGGATTTGTGCAGAGTGGGAACTATACAGAGTCTGATCAGAGAAAACTGGCTTTGAGTCCCAATTCTTCATTTAATAGCTCTGGGTATTGGCAAAGCCCCTTCACCTCTCTGAGTCTCATTTTCTCATCTGAAAAGCAGGAATAATAACACTACTTCTTAGTTTTCAAACAACACATTCAAAAAGTGACTATTGTGTATTATGCTTTGGTGTTTAATACATATTATTTCACAGTCTCTCCCTCTCTTTTCCTTTTCCTTCATGAGAATTGACAGATTCCCCAAGAAAGCTTCTCCCCCTCACACACTTTGAACCCCCTCTCTGACTCATCCCTTTACACTAAGACATTGATTGAGGAATTCTGCTAAAAATCCACCTGGGCCAAGAGGGTAACAGCGACATCAACTGTCAAGAAACAATTTTTTTAACACTTCCTTCCATGTGAGTCACTGGGGGAGGTACCGTGGGGGTGGTCCTCAGAGTGTAAGCTGAAATGAGCACAGTCCCCTAAAAAAGACAATACGACTTAAGGGTCATGGCTACCAAGAGCCAAGTGAGCCATTCAGACAGTAAGTGCAGGTCCGGGGGGGCACCTGAGGGTCTGGTGATCACAGCTTGGGCTCAGAGGGGCAGGCAGACCATGGTTTGAATGCTGTCCCCCCCGACTTACCACCTATAAAACACAGGGCAAGTTCACCTTAGTCTCCTGGTCTGAAAAAACAACAGAGAAGGGCGATAATGAAACCTACTTCACAGGGCTATACGTGGATTAAGGGACTTGCTTACATAAACGCTGAGTCTGGGATGCCCCTTAGGGCATTGAACAGATCAAGGCTATTCTCAACGCCTGTGTGGGGTGACGGTGACAGAGGAGGCTGTTGGGGGAGGGAAGACAATGGGTAGTGAAGAGCAGAGAGGATTCAGAGCGGGAAAGGAGATGGGAGTGAGAACAGGGGGTCACCCAGGAACCTGGTCACCATCATCAGAGATGGTGCCTAGCGGAAGAAGGATGCTGAACAGGGGACTGGAACCTGGCATCAGAATCTGGGTTACCACTGGGTGGTCCCACGGGGAGGGGATATCTGAGACCCCCCGGGGCTCCACAAGAGCCTAGGGCTGGGGAGCAGGAATAAGCACAAGGGGACAGCGGGTGGCTGGCTCTGCAGGCTGGACGCAGGAGGACAGTGTGGGCTGTCAGCACCTAGAAGGCTGATCCCGGGGCCTGGCCCTCCGGCAAGAGCTGAGTTTCTTAAATCCAGATTGCTTTAGTGGCTACTGTTTTCGACAGTTACAGACTACATGCTCAATAAATAACGTACTGATTGATTTCTTCCTTGGCTACTGTTGCCAGGAATGAAACTACCTGCGCAGCAGCCTGGGTACAGGGTTATGAATGGCTGGCTTCCAACCTCTAAGGAACTAGAGTCCGACAGGTCCAGGCAGGGGTCAGCGGGGCCGCAGTCACACAGGGCAGCTCAACCCTGGCCCCAGTCACCCAGCAGAATTAATGGGCCCACCGCCCACATTCCCTGGAAAATTGCCGCTGTTGTGCCTGACCTCTGCCTCCAAGAAGAAGGGTGCAGGGAAGAAGGGAACGTGAGGAGGCAGATATGGTCAGAGAAATGGTAGGGTCTGCAGCAAGGACATCGCCCTCCTGATAGCTACATCAGCAAATAAGACAGAGGCAGACAGAACCTGTTCAGACATTGATGACAAGATGCGGGCGGGGGCCAAGGGAGCAGGCGGGCCTGCCGTTCTCGCGGACTCTTTAAAATTCTGCACAGTCTCCAAAGCCCAGAGGAGCCAGGTCATTAAAATCTTGTCTCTGCAGGCCAAGAATAGCTCAAGATTTATGCCCCACGTTGGAGAGTCCTGCTTGGCCTGGTTGCTGCCTCTGGGAGGAGGAGCAATCTTGCTTCGATCAGCTCCAAGGCTGGGGCTCACAGGCCAGGCTTCCCAAGGTCTAAAGGGGCCAGAGCCCCCACCGCCACCCCACCCTTGGTGAAGGAGACAGGGCAGTCAACGAACAGTCGAGGCCAAACCTAACACCCAGAGTGAAAATGTGGCCGGACCAGACCATGACCCCCTCTCATCCCGAGAAGGCACTCAGGAGACACCCGGAGGGTAAGTGCCACGCTCAGGGCTGTGAGTTGCAGAGGATGCGCTAGCTGTGTGACATGGATGGGTCACTTAACCTCTCTGAACCTCAGCTTCCTCATCTGTAAGGTGGGAACAAAGAAAGTTCCCTTCCAAGGACTGGGGTGAGGGTCAGTACAGGCGATGCTCACAGGATGGTGCCTGAAACCAAGTAAGCAAAAACAACAGGAACTGTTGTTTTCCACCTAGGCATCTCTCTCAAGTTCAGGGAAAACACAGAAGCGAAGGAGTATCCAGGTAACTAAGAACATTCTCCAGGAGGTGGCTCTCCTAGGGTGCCCTGGCGGCCGAATGAGAAACAGATAGGGTGAGGCGGGTCCTCGGAGTACCACCCCGTGCGCCCAGAGCAACGCCTGAGGTCAAGTCAACATTTCCACAACCAGGCTGCCACCAAAAGTGATACAAACGGGTCACACGTGCTCAACCACTACTTCCAGGACACCCCCCTGTCATTTGAACCACCTCAGAAACGCTCCATCCTAGAAACCCTGCGATGAGGAGCTGAAATACTATCCAGGAACCCGGAACCACAGCTTCACGGGAAAATCAACAGGGGCCAAGGTCTCCGAGTGCAGCTGAGGAGGAAGGCTGTCCGATGAGATGCTCTTGGAAGAGACAGATTGGTAGATACCAACCTCGCGCGGAATTAAGTCTCAATAAACAGAGCAACGACACGCACTGGATAAAGCAAAGCTCTCCTTCCGACGAGGCGGGGGCTCCAGGCACGTCTTATGAGGTTCAGGCTTTGACATTCTGCAGGGAACCCAGGGAACCGCACTTCCCAGAGTATCCGTGGAAACCATCCCAGAGTGTGCTCCATTTTTAAAAGGTTCTGTGCTCAGAGGGTTTGGGAACTCTGCAGAAAGGAACCCCCATCGTCCATTTGCAATGCAGGAGAAACGGACCAAGAGGCCCTGCAGTTTGTCTGAAGCTAGAAGTGTTCGATTTTGCAGTAGAACCCACGGAACACAAGTTGTGGGGATGCCACAGAGCTCTATTATGGAAGAAAAGCCAGCCTGGGGGTCTGTACTCTGCTGCTAACCCAGGGGTCACTTCCCATCCCCAGGACCCCACACTCATGACCTGCCAGCCCCCCAGTGAGCCCACCAGCAACAGCCAGGCCTAATGACACCAGGGCAGAAATGAACACACGAGGAACCCGGGGGTTGAGGCAGGGGCTTGCAGCCACTCTCTGGATTTCTGCCTCTCTTGCTAAGTCTTCAGAGAGACTCATATCCTACTTTACTAACATGCCTTCTTGGAAAAAATCATTATAATCTCATTGGCTAAAAGTAATTTTGAAACTGTGTACAACTTGTTGACCGTCCTCCTAGGCACATGGAGTTTGCAAATATTTACTTACTGACCAAAAGGACATCATACAAGATGTGCTGCTTGGTAATTTGCTTTTTTTTTTTTTTCATGAATTCACATTAATAGATGTATGTTATTGTGCCTATTCATACACAATAAACAAAAAGACATTTTTGCTTTTAATAATGTTCATGGAATCTAAGCTTTGGGTGTGAAGGCCCAGGCTGGACTAGCTGAAGAATTTTTCTGATAGCACCCTTGTCAGTGAGATGTTACTAACCCCATTTTGTGGATGAAATGGCTGAGGCCCATAACGGTGCCTGAGGAAGGTCAGACAAGCTGTACGCAGTGGACTGGGGCCCAGAGCTGAGGCTTCCTCCTTCCTGGAGCAGCGAACAGTCTTCCTTTCAGGCTGTTCCTGAGAGTCTTGGGACTGAAAAAGCGCCAGAGGTCAGTTCAGGTTTGTTCTGATTCATAACACCAGGTGCAAAGAATGAGTCGGCTCTGTGCAGTCTTTAGCCATTTCATCCAAAAGCCGACTGGAATAGTGTTTCTCCCACTGGATTATATACGAAAAAGCCAACACAAAGGTCTCCTTATTTGCAGCCCCGGGATGACTGTCCGAGGCCACAGGGGCTGCAGACAGCCTGTCCTGCGGAGTCGAGGCGCTGGTGGGTGTGCCCGACGGTAAAGGGTCCATCTAAGTCCCAGGCCCTCCCCACCCAGGGTTCCTCCTTCCGTGGGAAGGGGCCTTGTGTCGGAGTGCAGGATTTACTATCTGCTGACCATTCTGGGCTGCATCATAAACAACAGCAAACCGCAACCACTGGTTCGTCATCGATAAAATCAACAGAAGAATTTAAGGAAAAGTAAGCCCTTTGGGAGATTCGCATAGAGAGGGTGAAGCAGAAGGGGAGATCACTTGGGGCCCTCCAACACCCTCCCTGTGGGGGTCACTGAACCCATGGATGCGGAGCGTGTGCTGAGCAGTCCAGGACTGCAATGTACCCGTCTCCCTGCCTCTTTCTTGCAGGCACCCCTGGTCCAAGCTGTGTGCACATGAAGCTAAACGCCTAGGTTTGTATAAAGTGTTCCCTACTCAACCTTCCCCCTGGAGGAGGGCATGGCAACCTCTCCAGTACCCTTGCCTGGAGAATCCTATGGACAGAGGAGCCTGGTGGGCTACAGCCCATGGGGTCGCAAAGAGTCAGGCACAACTGAGCATGCCTCCAGCAACATCAGCTAAACCTTCCATGGCCTGAGCAATCCCGCTACGCCCCCAGGAAACGTGTCTCTGGCTGGAATGTGGACCAGTTTGATCCCAAGCAAATGAGAGGGGCATCCAGGTAACTCTCCTTCAGGGAGCCTTGTGCCCCCAGGGACCCAGGACATCGTGCCCATTCCTGCCACCCAGTTGGGGCCCGGTTGTGAACTCTGAGTGCAGGCCTGGCTGCAGACTCCATCAGGCTCTGTCCCTCGGATCCTCTGGCTTCCAAGACCTCATGAGCTTCAGATCCATGGGTGCAAACAGCCTGCTGCCCCAGTGTGGATCTGTGAGTGCAGATGCCTGAGTTTTCAGCCGGGACAAACTCCTTGTTTTAGTCTTGGCAAAAAACAAACAAACCCAGAACTTATAAGGCTGCCGACTTCTGCACTGCTGGGGGCTAGCAGACTTCACTCCCATAGACTCACACATTACAAACTTGGCCACAGGCTTCTCCGGTGGCTCAGTAGTAAAGAATCTGCCTACCAGTGCAGGAGACACGGGTTCAATCCCTGATCCAAGAGGATCCCCCATGCCTTGGAGCAACTAAGCCCGTGCGCCACAACTACTGAAACTGTGCTCTGGAGCCCGGGAGCCACAGCGACTGAGCTTGTGTGCCCCGCAGCCCGTGCTCTGCAACAGGAGAAGCCACCGCCGTGAGAAGCAGCTCATCTAGAGAGTAACGCTTGAGCACCACAGCTAGAGAGAAGTCCGTGCAGAAATGAAGACCCAGCACAGATGAAAATAAATGAGATTTAAAATAGAAATCATTAAAAGAAACAGACTCGGCCACGTGCCCCATGGGATTCCCTGAACCATGTTGCCTATTATGAAGGAGCCTCCAGGTGAGCTGCTTTCAGGGGCTGTGCTAACTCCATGGCTGGCCCTGGCCCTGGCATCCCAGCGAGTCTGAGGAGGGGCTTTAAGCCACCATCTAAAGATGCCAGCACTTGGGAGCAGCAGGGCCTGAGTTGGGCCTTCCCCCATCTGTATTCCTAGGGAGGGCCCAGTCCGCACTCAGTACTCAGCCCATCTCCCTGAGCATGTAACCAAGGGGACATGTATCCCCTGGCTGTGCCCACCAATGGTGTTTGACTTCAGCTGGATTCAGTGGACCTTGCTGGACGAGTAAGCCAACAGCTTCCTTCCTTCCTGATCCACCTGGACCAGTGCTTTGTCTTCTCCCAAAGCTCCATCTGACAGAATGTGGTCCACTGAAGAAGTGAATGGCAAACCACTTCAGTATTCTTGCCTGAAAACCCCATGAACAGTATGAAAAGGCAAAAAGATAGGACACTGAAAGATGAACTCCCCAGGTCGGTAGGTTCCCAATATGCTGCTGGAGATGAGTGGAGAAATAACTCCAGAAAGAATGAAGAGACAGAGCCAAAGCAAAAACGACATCCAGTTGTGGATGTGACTGGTGATGGAAGTGAAGTCCAATGATGCAAAGAGCAATATTGGATAGGAACCTGGAATGTCAGGTCCATGAATCCAGGTAAATTGGAAGTGGTCAAACAGGAGATGGCAAGAGTGAACATTGACATTTTAGGAATCAGCGAACTAAAATGGACTGGAATGGGTGAATTTAACTCAGATGACCATTATATTTACTACTGTGGGCAGGAATCCCTTAGAAGAAATGGAGTAGCCATCATAGTCCACAAAAGAGTCCAAAATGCAGTACTTGGATGCAATCTCAAAATGACAGAATTATCTCTGCTCATTTCCAAGGCAAACCATTCAATATCACAGTAATCCAATCTATGCCCCGACCAGTAACACTCAAGAAGCTGAAGCTGAACAGTTCTATGAAGATCTATAAGACCTTTGAGAACTAGCACCCAAAAAAGACGTCCTTTTTGTCATAGGGGACTGAAATGCAAAAGTAGGAAGTCAAGAAATACCTGGAGTAACAGGAAAATTTGGCCTTGGATTACAGAATGAAGCAGGGCAAAGGCTAATAGAGTTTTACCAAGAGAACACACTGGTCATAGCAAACACCCTCTTCCAATAACACAAGAGAAGACTCTACACATGGACATCACCAGATGATCAATACTGAAATCAGATTGATTTTATTGTTTGCAGCCAAAGATAGGAGAAGCTCTATACAGTCAGCAAAAGCAAGACCAGGAGTTGACTATGGCTCAGATCATGAATTCTTTATTGCCAAATTCAGATTTAAATTGAAGAAATTAGGGAAAACCACTAGACCATTCAGGTATGACCTAAATCAAATCCCTTATGATTATACAGTGGAAGTGACAAACATTTCAAGGGATTAGATCTGATAGATAGACTGCCTGAAGAACTATGGATGGAGGTTCGTGATGTTATACAGGAGACAGGGATCAAGACCATCCCCAAGAAAAAGAAATGCAACAAGGCAAAATGGTTGTGTGAGGAGGCCTTACAATTAGCTGTGAAAAGAAGAGAAGTGAAAGGCAAAGGAGAAAAGGAAAGGTATACCCATCTGAATGCAGAGTTCCAAAGAATAGCAAGGAGAGATAAGAAAGCCTTCCTCAGTGATCAATGCAAAGATATACAGGAAAATAATAGAATGGGAAAGACTGGAGATCTCTTCAAGGAAATTAGAGATACCAAGGGAACATTTCATGCAAAAATGGGCACAATAAAGGACAGAAATGGTATGGACCTAACAGAAGCAGAAGATATTGAGAAGAGGTGGCAAGAATACACAGAAGAATATACAAAAAAAGATCTTCATGACCCAGATAACCATGATGGTGTGATCACTAACCTAGAGCCAGACATCCTGGAATGCAAAATCAAGTGGGCCTTTGGAAGCATCATTAGGAACAAAGCTAATGGAATCGATGGAATTCCAGTTGAGCTGTTTCAAATCCTGAAAGATGATGCTGTGAAACTGCTGCACTCAATATGCCAGCAAATTTGGAAAACTCAGCAGTGGCCACAGGACTGGAAAAGGTCAGTTTTCATTCTGATCCCAAGAAAAGGCAATGCCAAAGAATCTTCAAACTACTGCACAATTGCACTTATCTCACATGCTAGCATAGTAATGCTCAAAATTCTCCAAGTCAGGCTTCAACGGTATATGAACAGAGAACTTCCAGATGTTCAAGCTGGATTTAGAAAAGACAGAGGAACCAGAGATCAAATTGCCAAAATCCACTGGATCATCAAAAAAGCAAGAGAGTTCCAGAAAAACATCTACTTCTGCTTTATTGATTATGCCAAAGCCTTTGACTGTGTGGATTAAACTATGGAAAATTTTTAAAGAGATGGAATATCAGACCACCTGATCTGCCTCCTAGAAACCTGTATGCAGGTCAGGAAGCAACAGTGAGAACTGGACATGGAACAACAGACTGGTTCGAAACAGGGAAAGGAGTACGTCAAGGCTGTATACTGTCACCTGCTTATTTATCTTATATGCAGAGTACATCATGAGAAATGCTGGGCTGGAGGAAGCACAAGCTAGAGTCAAGATTGCTGGGAGAAATATCAGTAACCTCAGACAATGCAGATGACACCACCCTTATGGCAGAAAGCAAAGAAGAACTAAAGAGCCTCTTGATGAAAGTGAAAGAGGAAAGTGAAAAAGTTGGCTTAAAACTCAACATTTAGAAAATGAAGATCATGGCATCTGGTCTCATCACTTCATGGCAAATAGATGGGGAAACAATGGAAAGAGTGTCAGACTTTATTTTTGGGGCTCCAAAATCACTGCAGATGGTGATTGCAGCCATGAAGTTAAAAGACACTTGCTCCTTGGAAGAAAAGTTATGACCAACCTAGACAGTATATTAAACAAAAAAGATCTGTCTAGTTAAGACTATGGTTTTTCCATTGGTCATGTATGGATGTGAGAGTTGGACTATAAAGAAAGCTGAGAGCTGAAGAATTGATGCTTTTGAACTGTGGTGTTGGAGAAGACTTGAGAGTCCCTTGGACTGCAAGGAGATCCAACCAGTCCATCCTAAAGGAAATCAGCCCTGAATTTTCATTGGAAGGATTGATGCTGAAGCTGAAACTCCAATCATTTGGCCACCTAATGGGAAGAACTGACTCATTTGAAAGGACCCTGATGCTGGGAAAGATCCAGGGCAGGAGGAGAAGGGGTCAACAGAGGATGAGATGGTTGGATGGCATCACCGACTCGATGGACAGTGATGAAGTGATGAGTCTGAGTAAACTCCAGGAGTTGGTGATAGACAGGGAGGCCTGGCGTGCTGCAGTCCATGGGGTCACAAAGAGTCAGACATAACTGAGTGACTAACCTGAACTGAACTGAAGGGCTGCATCTCTGCCTTCTAAGGCTTCAGTCTTTTCTCAATTTGTTTTATTTTTTAGAAAAGAAATGATCTCTGCCCTTTTTTCTATTTTTTTTTTTTTTGGCCGTGCTGGGTCTCGTTGCTGTGCAGACTTTCCTCTAGTTGCAGCGAGCAGGGGCTAGTCTTCACTGTGGAGTGCAGGCTTCTCGTTGCAGCAGCTTCCTTTGTCGCAGAGCACAGGCTTCACCAGTAGCCGCCCGTGGGCTCAGTAACTGTGGTTCCCGGACTCTAGAGCACAGGCTCAGTAGCTATGGTGCAGGGCCTTAGTTGCTCCACAGCACGTGGGATCTTCCCAGATCAGAGATTGAACCTGTGTCTCTTGCATTGGCAGGTGAATTCTTTACCACTGAGCCACTAGGGAAGCCCCCAAACTTTCCTCCCCAATGCCAAATCCATGACCACCACTGACTACTAGAGCAGATGCCTGGGGGGGGGGCCTCAGGCTAGAACCCTGCCTCCTTGGCTCGCCTCCTCCCAACGTAGGGCCTGGGGAACTGCCCCTCTCCACCTGCCTCCCTCGGCTCCCATCAGCTCCCAGCTGAACCCCATCGTGCCTCCCAAAGCCCTCGGGCTCCTCCCCAGCACCATCGCTCCCCTATCTCTCAGTGTCCCTCAGAGCCGTGGACCACAGCGAGCCTGGAAGGTCTCCCTAAATTGCCAGTGTGACACGGCCACTCCACGGGCCTCCAGCACCCAGGGGTACAAGTCACTTCACACCCGGCCACCACCAGCCCCTCTGCCCACGCTCCCCTGCCCCCACGCCAGCTTCCTCTGAACTGGGAGGGACTCTGCGGACACCCCTTCCGTGGAGAAGATGCGCTCCCCGCTTTCTTACGGTTCCTTTTCAGATACACTAGACCAGTCAGTGCTAATCCGGCTTCTCTTTTGTTCTGTGCCTTCAACCTTTCCCCAGATTGAATTTCCCTTTTTTTCTTTAATGGGGTAAAATATACATAACATAAAATCTACCATTTGAAGCATTTTTAAGGGTACAGCTCAGTGGCATTAGGTACATTCACAGTGTTACACGCCCATCACCCCAGCTGTTCCCAGAACTCTCCTCATCCCGCAGCACTGAAATTCCATGTCCATGAGACAATGGCTCCCCACCCCCTCCCCCAGCCCCTGGTGACCATCTCCTACTTTCTGTCTCAGTGAATTTGACTCCTCTAGGGACTTCATCTGAATGGAAGCAGACAGTATTTGTCCCTTTGTGACTGGCTATTTTCACTCGGCATACTATCCTCAAGGTTCATCCATACTGTGGCGTGTGCCAGAATCTCCTTCCTTTTTAAGGCTAAAAATAATTTTTCATTGTATGCATGAACTACATTCTGCTGCCCCTTTCATCCATCAGTGGACACTTGGGTTGCTTCCATGTGTTGACTTTTGCGAATAGTCTGCTGTGAACGTGAATGGACAAATACCTATTTGAGTCTCTGCTCTCAGTTCCCCTCGGGTTGTGGTTCAGCTGGTAAAGAATCCGCCTGCAATGCGGGAGACCTGGGTTCAATCCTTGGGTGGGAAGATCCCCTGGAGGAGGGAAAGGCTACCCACTGCAGTATTCTGGCCTGGAGAATTCCATGGACTGTCTAGTCCATGGGGTCACAAAGAGTCGGACAGGACTAAGCCACTTTCACAGATACTTTGGAGAAGGAAATGCCAGCCCACTCTAGTCCTCTTGTCTGGAGAATTCTATGGACAGAGGAGCCTGGAGGGCTACAGTCCATGGGGTTGCAAAGAGTCAGACACAACTGAGTGACTGACAAACATAGATACCTAGGTGTGGAGTAGCTGGACCCAGAGTCATTCTGTTTAACTTTTTAGGAAGCACCAGACTGTCTTCCATTCAAATGTCATTTTATTTTCCATCCTTCTCACTCATCAGCTCTGAACATAGAGAGGACAGACCTGGACCCCTGGAGAAGCAATCAAGCTGCAAGTGTTGCAGAGAAGCCGAATCTGACTCCATGTTGGAACTGTTTCTTTGACTTGCTTTTCATTGCTTCTGTTACTATAGTCATACAGGAGGGCCTGCCTCAGAAATCCTGACCCTCTGCCTGACTGTTTAACTAAAGTGCCTTTGTTCAGAACCCTGTCCACATGCTGATGGCAGGAAGGAAGAAATTAACACATGCCCCTGCCCGAGGCTTGCCATTCTAGATGTCTGCAAGATTCATGGCCTTTTTACTTTGCTTCCTCACCTCCCCCCATCTCTGATCTAGACAAGAACCTGGCACCCAGTTCCCAACAAGACAGTTATTTGCAGGTACTAGCTGCCATCTTCTTGGTCAGCCAGCTCCCCGATTAAAGCCTCTTCCTTGCCTCAGCCCCTCTTCTCTCGGATTCATTGGCCCACTGTGTGGCAAGCAGGGTGAGCTTGGACTCAGTAACAAGTTGCTAGGAGTTCCTTAAGAGGCAGATTTCTCAGCACAAGAGTCTCAGAGAGAAGGGTGGGGGCTGGGTGAGGCCCACCGCTCTGAGGACGGGCTCGTTCCAGGGCGGGAGGGGCGGACGAAGGGAGGAAGTGTGAAGGTCTGTAGAGAGAGGAGCTGTCTTCTCGGAAATAAGCCACCTGAGAGCCAAGTGGAGATGCTCGTGCCCTGGTGCCTGTGACATCCAGCTGATAGCATAGCCTCGAGAAAAATCCCTGTAAGGCAGGCCTAAGGAGCAACGCTTCTGAAAGAGGGGATCTGGACGGGGCACGCGCCCCTCCTCCCCAGGTGCTCTGCAGGCTGGCCGCAGCCAATGGCAACCCCTCCGTGTCTCCACCTGGAGCAGCTTCCCACCAGGCTCTTACTGATGCCCCAGCATCTCATTCGAGCACCAACCTTCCCAGGAAGGCCTTCCTGGCCGCCCGCCCCCCACCCAGGCTGGTCATGCCCACTCGCTCAGCGCGTCTCCACCGCCAGGCTGCTGGCTTTCTGTTCATCACCCCATGAAGTTGTGTTCCTCAAAATGACACCTCTGTCTCCCCCAAACCTAGCATGGTTGAAGTTCTTCACATATTTTTGGAGGGGTGAAGGATATTTCCCAGGTAAGTTTCTGTAGTCAAAGGCATTGGTTGTACTGAGATAGGGCCTCTCTTGACTTTGGAACTCCTGACTTGGGGGCTGGAGAATTCTTTGCTAGTGGGGGGCGGGCGGTCCCTGTGCATTGTGGGATATTCAGCAGCACCCTTGGCCTCAATTCATTGGATGCCAGTACCCTTCAACTCACTCCCAACAACCAAAATGCTTCTAGACTTTGCCAAATTTCCTCTGGGGATTGGGGCGGGTGGGGGGGTGGTTGTGGACCAAGTCCAGTGAGAACCTCTGCACCAGGATTTAGGCAGGGCCCCTTGGGGACATTCTAAAAGTACACAGCCTGGATGTGGACTCCAGACAATGTATGAAATCTCATCAGAAATACCAAATTTATTATCATCTCCTGAATGATTTATAACTTTATATATCTTGTGAATAATTAAGAAACAGGCCTGGGAACCTCTTCCAACAGATCGTCTGATAGGAATCTTAAATCATTTGCTATAAGATATTGACCCTGGTCTGATTCATTATTTACAAACCTCACTAAAGCCTGGGCTGTAGAAATGCTGCGTCACAGCGGTTCCCATCCAGATCTTATTTAAAAAGAGTTTAGAAAATTTGGAGGGAGGAGGAGGGGAGATAAAAATTTATAAAGGCCCAAACTTTCCGATGGAGGAAATTTCACCCAAAGCTTATTTAACAGAAGAGGGTGAGGTTCGGGGAGGAGGAATGCCCAGAATTGTAGCCCCGGGTGAAGTGTATCCTAGTTAGAAAGGGATGGGTGAAACATTCGCTAAATTTTCATATTCTTGAGCTCCATATATACTGGCTTCCTTTGGGGGACCTTCCTTCCTGTGCCCAGAGGGAAAAAGTCACAGCCATTGAGCAGGGAGGGATGATAAAATGAGGCCTTCCTTGTCTCAAAGTCTGTGTGGCTGGACAAGGTTGGTCCCCAGTGGCTCCCATCTTCCAGGACCAGCAGGTCCCCCACCTCGCCCCATGCCATTGTGAAGGACCCAGGAGGGGAGGTAAAGCCTGTGATTCTGGAATGTTCCGGAGAAAAGAACATCCCACATTGAGGATCTGGCTGGAAATGCTGATTCGGAGGCCACATCCACGGAAATCTTCCTTCTGTCATTCTGAGGCAGGACCCAGATGGTATTTTTTATATATATATATACTTTTTATGACGGGCTCTATGCCGGGACACAGGTAAGACAAGGACCCCGCTGAGAAATGCCACCCTAAAGAGGAAAAGGGCCCAAGGACTTGCAGAGGCTGCACCCACAGGGGCCTGGAGACGCATTCCAGCACCTGGACGCTCTGTGGCTCTGGTCAGCTGACACAAGATTTTGATTGGGTGACACCATACACAGTAAAAAGGGCTTCCCAGGGGGCTCAGGGGTCAAGAATCCACCTGACAATGCAGGAGACTTGGATTCAACCCCTAGGCCTCAGGAAGATTTCCTGGAGGAGGAAATGGCAACCCACTCTAGTATTCTTGCCTGGAGAATCCCATGGACGGAGGACTCTGGAGAGCTACAGTCCAAGGGGTTGCAAAGAGTTGGACACGACTTAGAGATTAAAACAACATAGTGAGACTGGACGTTAGTCACAGGGAACTGGGAATTTGTGTATTTTCAGTTTTGTCACAAATCCAAATGTCCAGTCATTTAACAATAATGTTGGCCTTTCAAATTTTACTGTCTAGAGACTTAAGAAGAAAGAATCCAACATACAGATTCTTAAGATCTACCCCCAGAAAATCCAGTTCGGTAGATTGAGGAGGGCAAGACTCTGGGATTTTAACAAGCACTGGGATTCACATAGTGGCAAGCACACTACTGCCAGAGGTTGCTCGTGAACCCCTAGCTCCACGGGTCTTGGAACAGCAAGGCTACCAGAGGCCCGTGAAACAGGCAGCCTTGGGCAAGAGCATTCCTAAGAGGCCCAATTCTTGGGATGATGAGCAGACGCCAGCTCTAGAGAGAGGCAGCACAATCAGCTCTGAGCTGTGCAGAGTCAAGCTGTGAGAGGCGGGGGAAGGGGTCGGCCTGGCGCCCACCGGCAGCAGCCCACACCACACCTGCAGAGCGCCTGGTCCTGCTGGGGATGCTCTGGCCGGGGCACCTGGGTTCTGCACACCGGGAGCACAGCTGGGGAAGGGGGTCGCAGCCTCCCCTTGACGAAAGCTCCATCCAGAGTCAAGCAAGCTGCACCCCCTCCGTGATCAAGGGGCGTATCTGTCCCTTTTCACTCACTGTCCTCCAAACTCACGGCCAGCAGCCACCGTTCTCAAGAAGGGTCCTCTCCGCAGCCTCCATGTCCAGGGCACACCCCTGGTCTCCTCCTGGGCCACACACCTGCCCAGGCCAGCCCCTCCCACCAGGGAGGCCCACTCCCCATTCCCGGGGTTTCAGTGCAGATGCACAGGGAGGCCTGGCGTGCTGCGATTCATGGGGTCGCAAAGAGTCGGACACGACTGAGCGACTGAACTGAACTGAACTGACGACTTGTTTACTCAGATTGATGTGGACTGTAACATAACTCTTGTATTAGTCTCCAATTTCTTTTTTTTTTAATGTTTATTGGAATACAGTTGATTTACAATGTTGTGTTACTTTCTTTTGTACAGCCGAGTGAGTCAGTTACACATACATAAATCCACTCTTTTTTAGATTCTTTCCCCATATAAGGCCATCACAGAGTATTGAGTAGAGTCCCCTGTGCTCTGTAGTAGGTCCTTATTAGTTATCTATTATTTTAAACAAGAAGAATTTTTTAAAATTTATTTGGAGCGTCAGATCTTAGTTGAGAAATGCCATACCGTTCTCAAGAAGGGTCCTCTCCGCAGCCTCCATGTCCAGGGCACACCCCTGGTCTCCTCCTGGGCCACACACCTGCCCAGGCCAGCCCCTCCCACCAGGGAGGCCCACTCCCCATTCCCGGGGTTTCAGTGCAGATGGACAGGGAGGCCTGCCGTGCTGCAATTCATGGGGTCGCAAAGAGTCGGACGCGACTGAGCAACTGAACTGACGACTTGTTTACTCAGATTGATGTGGACTGTAACATAACTCTTGTATTAGTCTCCAATTTCTTTTTTTTTTAATGTTTATTGGAATACAGTTGATTTACAATGTTGTGTTACTTTCTTTTGTACAGCCGAGTGAATCAGTTACACATATACATAAATCCACTCTTTTTTAGATTCTTTCCCCATATAAGGCCATCACAGAGTATTGAGTAGAGTCCCCTGTGCTCTGTAGTAGGTCCTTATTAGTTATCTATTATTTTAAATGAGAAGAATTTTTTAAAATTTATTTGGAGCATCAGATCTCAGTTGAGAAATGCCAGATCTTCAGTCTTGGTTGGGGCGCGCAGGATCTAATTACCTGACCAGGGATCAAGCCCAGGTCCCTGCGCTGGGCGTGAGAAGCCTTAGCAGGGAAGTCCCTGGTTATCTGCTTTATATATGGTTGTGTGTATGTGTCAGTCCCAATTCTGATTCATTTCTGAGTCCAAATCTTCTCTCCCCAGCGGGACTGGAAGCCACTGGAAGATAGGGCTCTGGATATGCCCACCTAACTTCCCACAACTCTAGGCAGGGGCTGAATCCAGAGTAGGGTCTTCAACAAATCCCCTCCTTGAGTATTGATTAGACTCTCCCCCTCCCCCGCTTTCCCACTGACCATTAGATTCAAGCGTCACTCCCAAGGCAGCACTCGGTGCGAATGGAAAGGGAGAACTTTGCTGTGGACCAACTGGGTCCTAATTCCAGGCCCACCACTGCCCAAGCAATGCAATCTCCAGCCAGTTACCTAACCTCTCTGAGCCTTGATTTTCTCATCTTAAAAATGTAGGCGGAAACTCAATAACAAAAAAATAAACCATCTGATTCAAAAATGGACACAGGACTTGGGTAGACATTTCTCCAGAGAGGATATACAAATATGGCCAACAAGCACACAGGAAGAGGCTCAGCATCACTAATCACTAGAGAAATGCCAGTCAAAACTATAGTGAGGTACCATCTCACACCTATTAGGGGGCCACTATCCAAAACGCAGAGAACAAGTATTGAGGAGGCTGTGGGAAAACTGGAACTCCCAAATGGATGTTTGTAGACCATGTTCATGGGGGCATTATTCACAATAGCCAAAACATGGAAGCAACCCAAGTGTCCATGAGCAGACAGTCATGTGTGTGATGTGTGTGTAATGCAATGCTATTCAGCCTTAAATAGGAGGGAAAATCCTTTAGTATATCACAACATACGTTAACCTTGAGGACTTGATGCTCAATGAGATAACCCAGTCACAAAAGACAAACACTGTGTAAGTTCACTTACGCAAGGTCTTTAGAGGAGCCAGATTCGCAGAGACAGTGAGTAGGGTGGTGGTTGCAAGGGCTGCAGGGAGAGGGAAGGGGGCGTTATTGCTTAATGGACAGAACGTCAGATCTGTGAGATGAAAAGAGCTTGTGGAGGGATGCTGTTGGTGGTGGTCATGGCTGCACAAGTATGAAGGTACTTAATGCCACTGAACTTAAGCATGGTTAAGATTGTAAATGTCATGTTTTATGTATTTTACAAATAAAAGGGAAAATGGGGATGGTCATAACCAGCATAGATGTTCTCTTAAAAATCAAATGAGATGTGAAAGTACCTGGCACACCCTGAATGTTTCCTCCCCTCCCTCTTCCTCCTGGTCATGGGAATGCATGCGCTTGACCCAACAACAGGAGCAGAATATAACAGCAAGTGGGGTCCAGGCAGCCGACATTCTGCCTCGGGGCCTCCCCTCGTGGAGCTTATTCCTCATCAGTAAATGAGGGGCGAATCTCACCAGCTCCAAGAGCCCAGAGCCCCTTTCCAATGACAGTCAAGGGTTTCCAGTGTCCACAGCTTGTGACCCCGGGCACACAAGTTCAGCATACGCCCACCTGAGTGTTATGGGCTGAACTGTGTCATCCCCTAATCTCTCCCCTGCAAAAATCGACATGTTGAGGTCCTAACCCCCAGGACCTCAGAATGTGACCTTACTTGGAAGTAGGCTCTTTACACAGGCAATTGAGTTAACATGAGGTCAGTGTGACTGGTAGCCTATAAAAAGGGAAAGTGTGGACACAGAGAGACACACACGGGGAGGATGCCACATGACACGAAGGCAGAGACAGGGTGGCACGTCTACAAGCCAAGGAACACGGAAGACTTGGAGCAAACCACCCGCAGCCAAGAAGAGCGGGCTGGCACCTTTCCCCATCACAGCCTCAGCAGGAACCGGCCCTGCTGACACCTTGATCTCGGCCTTCCAGCCTCCAGAAATGTTAAAGAGTAAACCTCTGCGGTTCAAGCTGCCCAGTTTGTAGTCCATTGTTACAGCCGCTGACCTAGCAATCAAATACACCAAGTGCTGATAGACAGTGTGGATTTAGAGTCTGGGAAGTTGCACAGAGCCCTGGAAGCTGCCTGGGAACAGAGGGCAGGGGCTGTGCTTGCCAGGGACGCACGCATCTCGCAAAGCCTCTCCGGAGGACCCTGGCTGGGGAGGAGGGCCCCCTGGGGCGGGGAGGGGCAGCCCGAGAGAGGCACCTGCAGTCCCGAGGACAGGGCCTCAGCAGCCCCCGGCGGTTTATTATTTATAAGGCTCTGTAATCATTCTGCTCTAACTCACTTCAGAGAGTTTTTAATATTTCAGAAACAGATGAGCCTCGCGTTGCCCAAGCTGATTCGTGCTCTTAGTCATACAAATCACTTCCTCCAAGGAATGAGGCAAGATGACTTCAAGTTAAACATCTCAAAGCCTGTGCAGAGGGAAGGAGCTGGTCCCCCTGGAGGCTCCAGCACCCCCCAGAGCTGGGACATAGCCATCGGGAGCACCTGGCTGCTCTGAGCCCAGGTTGCCTCTGTCCATCCCCCACTGCCCTGCCTGGCACCGTCAGTTGCCATCTGCCGGGTGCTGGGCCAGGCCCTCTGTGCCCACTACCCCACGGACCCTTCCAACACTGTGTATCCCCCTCATCTCAGAGAAAAAGAAACTCGGGTCCAAAGAAGTTCAGTTAACACGCCAGAAGCTGCCCCGATGGTGATCTGAAGCCAGGATTCTAGTCCAGCTCTAAAGCCCAAACACCCAGCTCCTCCTCCCAACTGAGCCATCCTCCTGAAGGTCATCCCGGGGGAAGGCGACAGTGACGGCAAAGATCCGGGGTCAGGCCCCGAGAGCTGTGGGGACACAGCCAGCCGTGGGCGTCTGATTAGCACAGCTGGGGCGCCTGCCAAGCGGGTGCGGGCCCTCGCTTCATAATTCTCAATCTAGGCTATAAAAGGAATTTAAGATTTTTTTTTAAGGTGACGCCTGCAGCAAGGCTTCATGAAGCCTTGGAAAGAAGGGAGGTTTGCCCAGGTCTTTCCCTGGCATGATCTTTAAGAGATCTGCTGGGGTCTCCCTTCCCCATTGCCCTGGCCCCAAATCTCAGAGCCTGTCCTACCCACTGTCTGAGGACCCATGTCCCTGGGGACAGAGGCATAGGTCTGACACAGAACCTCCAGCAATGTGGACACGTAACAGGGAGGGGAAGGGCCCAGATTTTTGGACATCCTGGGGTTGGGGGAGGGCAGCTGCTCCCTGGGGTGGGCAAGGCAGGGGACGTGTACCCAGGGCCTTTGAGAGGGCGCCCTGGGCTGTCGAGGGGAGGCCCGCCCTGGACTCAAGCTTCTGCTTTCACTGAACGATTTCCCCATTGCCCTGGCCCCAAATCTCAGAGCCTGTCCTACCCACTGTCTGAGGACCCATGTCCCTGGGGACAGAGGCATAGGTCTGACACAGAACCTCCAGCAATGTGGACACGTAACAGGGAGGGGAAGGGCCCAGATTTTTGGACATCCTGGGGTTGGGGGAGGGCAGCTGCTCCCTGGGGTGGGCAAGGCAGGGGACGTGTACCCAGGGCCTTTGAGAGGGCGCCCTGGGCTGTCGAGGGGAGGCCCGCCCTGGACTCAAGCTTCTGCTTTCACTGAACGACCCACCGCCACTTACAAGTTCCCGCAGAAACCTGGAAATGCCTCTGTTTCAGATCATGCTTTGTCTCACACCCATTACAATTTGTTTTGACTAAATTTAGCTTAATTTCAAAGGCTTCCCTGGGCCTAAAAGAAGGACAGGGAGTTGGGGTAAGAACTGTGTTGCCAACGAGCAGTTTTCTGAGGTCAACCTGCTCATCCTCATGCCCGCCCCCGACCGCAGTCACGTGCCCTCGGGCCCTTGGACTGCCAGCGGTGCTGGACGAACACCCGGCTCTCAGAGTGCCCTGGAGAGAGCGGGCACCCAAGGGACCGTGAGTCCCTTCTGCCCCTCTCTTCATGTCTAGGCACGGTGTCCTAATGAAGAGGTGACGACAAGCGCCCATGTCATCCCCGACGATAACCAAGTAGACCCTGGCGGGCCGCCCCATTCTCCAGGTCTGCAAGGACAAAGTTTAGCACCGAGCACTTGGCTTCTGGCTCCAGCCTCATCTGCCTGTGTTCCCTTCAGTGTCGTGACTTACTACGTTTCTCCAGGATGACGGGCCCTCCGGGGGCCATTCCTCTGGGCCCTTTCACCACGGATGAAATCATCTCCAACTCTGAGATGAAAGAGCGTTGTCCCAGCTGCGGGACTCTCAGGACGCGCAGGTGGGAGACTGCAGTGGTCCCGGGGAAGGCACTGTGCTGGCCCCAGGGAGGCCCCCGGGACAATCTCCTCCAGGGCATTTATGGAGCCCAGGGTGGCAGCTGGGAGAGCAGGGAACCAGGCTAGAAGGCACCAGAAGGACCACATCCCCATCCTCCCGCCCCCTTCCTCCCCTTTCTTCAAACCCCAGGCCCTCCCGCCTTCCTCCAGGCTCTGGGGTCCGGAAGCTGGGTCTCTGCAGCCCCCTTGGCACACGGTGTCAGCCACACCAGGCTCCTGCTCACAGGAACTGGCAGCACCAGCGGGGGCACAGGGATCCGGGTGAGGAGGAGCGAGGGGTAATGCGCAGACAGGTGCGCGTGGAGGGAGATGGAAGCCCAGCGCTGGGCGCCCAGAAGTCCTCGAGAGCGTGGTCACTGGCCTCCCCACCCCACGCATCAGCGGCAGGGCCTCAGTGTTGACACTGAACAGCTACCAAGGTGCAAAGGGAAGAGCTCCAAGTGCCCTGGCCAAGCGGAGCCTAGGCACGACCCCCCGGCCCCCCAACCCCCAATTCCCAGCTCTTTCTAACGGGCCGCCCAGCATCAGGGCCAGCTCGGCGCCCCAGTCAGACATGCGCACACACAAGAGGTGGACGCTCACAGCGTTCGGCTCGCCCCACCCGCTGCGCCAGGTAACGGCGGCCTGAAGCGCGTGGGGCACGTGGCCACGGGCAGCAAAGCACAGGCTGTCCCGGGTGTGATGGGTCCCCGGAGCACCCTCTCTTCCACAGGGACCACAGCTTCTGTGTGTTCTCTTTGCTGTGTTTTCAGATGATAAGTAGCCAAGGGTTGGAGCGGGGGGCACCCAGGTAGGAGTCCGAGGACACCTCCTTCCTCCGCCTTCATCACTGGGTTACCTCCAAGGCTCCCCCTCTGGCCCAGAGCATGCCTGGTGTGGCCTGGGACAGCACCCTCCCACCAGGACAGAAGCCTTCGCATCCCATCGACTTCCCTGGCCTTGCTGCCCCAACACAGAGGCCAGTCTCCTTTTCTGCAGGCTGTGAGCCGCCCTCCCCCACTGGCTATTCTGTCCTGAGTCCGTGGCCCTTCCCTACCCATCTCCCAGCTCCACCCAGGAACGGGGCTGACCTTGGGCATACATCTGAATCGGGGCTGGGGGGTGCATTTAACATTTCCCTTAATCTTTAAGCCACACAGAGGAATTAAGGAGGAACTGCAGGCCTGTTTTACAGGGAAGAAAACTGAGGCTCATAAAGAAGCACATGGTGTGGCTTAGACTGAGCGGAAGTCTGTCCAGCCTCAGGAGCGAGGCACTTTCCTTTACAGCAACCACTGAAAGGTCTGACTTCCAACCTGAACGCTGAAGAACTCAGAAACAAACCTCCCAAACCCCTTCACCTGATCCTCACTGGACTGACTGATTTTATGAAGAAACCAAGAGTTGCTGGGTGTCCTTCCCGTTTCTGTACCACTTCTAGGTTTTCTGAGCAGCTCTACGTACATTATCACATGTTGATGGGATGATCCATCCGGGGCTTCCCTCGTGGCTCAGCTGGTAAAGAATCCGCCTGCAATGCAGGAGACCCCAGTTCAATTCCTGGGTCAGGAAGATCCACTGGAGAAGGGATAGGCTACCCACTCTAGGATTCTTGGGCTCCCTTGCGGCTCAGCTGGTTAAGAATCTGCCTGCAATGCAGGAGACCTGGGTTTGATTCCTGAGTTGGGAAGATCCCTGGGAGAAGGGAACGGCTACCCACTCCAGTATTCTGGCCTGGAGAATTCCATGGACCAGATAGTCCAAGAGGTCACAAGGAGTCAGACACGACTGAGTGATTTTCACTTCAATTTACTTCATTAGGGTTCAGGCAGGTATTGTGGAACTTTTTCTTGTCAATAAAGGCCACTTGATCAATATAAAACTAATGTAAAATGTAAAACTGAATGTGATTTAGTAGAAAGACTCATTTTAAAATTTGTAAATTTAAGCAATTTCGGCATCCAATATTTTAGAAAAACAACAATATTGTACGGAACTTCCACACTGACATAGAAAGACCCCTGGAAAGGGACCACCAGGCACAGCACAGGCTGGAAAAGTGAGAGCCCAGCTGCACAAGTGCACACACGCTCCTGACACGAACCCCAGGCTGGGGCAGGGGGCAGGGCCCTTGGGGAGGCAGGAGACCTTGGTCCTGGCGGCACACTCGGGCTGTGGAGCCCGCAGAGTCCCTCCTCTCCAAGTGGTGGGCCTTTGGGCAGGTTTCTGAATTGCTCTCGGGCCTCAGTCTCCCCATCCATGAGACTAATGGTGCCTAGTTTACAGGAGAGTAGATTCATCATTTCATTCAACAAATACTTATTAAGTACCTACTACTTCTAGACTCTTTCTAGACTCTGGAAGTAGAGTAGTGAATGAGCCAGACAAGGTCCCTACTCTCAGAGAATGGTTTTTTGTGTTTTGTTTTTTTTTTTAACTTTTTATTTCTTAGTCAGGCTTCCTTGGTAGCTCAGTTGGTAAAGAATCTGCTTGCAGTGCAGGAGACGTGGGTTCGATCCCTGGGTCAGGAAGATTCCCTGGAGAAGGAAATGGCAACCCCCTTCCCCATCCATGAGACTAATGGTGCCTAGTTTACAGGAGAGTAGATTCATCATTTCATTCAACAAATACTTATTAAGTACCTACTACTTCTAGACTCTTTCTAGACTCTGGAAGTAGAGTAGTGAATGAGCCAGACAAGGTCCCTACTCTCAGAGAATGGTTTTTTGTGTTTTGTTTTTTTTTTTAACTTTTTATTTCTTAGTCAGGCTTCCTTGGTAGCTCAGTTGGTAAAGAATCTGCTTGCAGTGCAGGAGACCTGGGTTCGATCCCTGGGTCAGGAAGATTCCCTGGAGAAGGAAATGGCAACCCCCTCCAGTATTCTTGCCTGGAGAATCCCATGGACAGAGAAGCCTAGTGGGCTACAGTCCAGGGCTTCACAAAGAGTCAGATAGGACTGAGCAACTAAACCACCACCACAATCGATTAACAAAGTTGGGATAGTTTCAGGTGGACAGTGAAGGGACTCAGCCATACATATACATGACAGGGAATGTATTTTTTTTTTTAACACAGGTAGAGGGAGAGAGATAAAGCACCAGAGATAGGATGATTCCAGATAATGAAGAAAATTAAACAGAATGACGTGCTGGTGGGTGGATGGATGGCTGGTGGGGAGCTGAGTGGGGACTTCAGAGCAGTCTTTTCTGGGGAGGTGACATTTGTGCTGAGACAGGCATGGAGGACCCAGGGAGCTCCAGGGGACCGTGACACGGACATGTACCAAGGCCCTGAGTCGGGTGGGGTTGGGGGAGGTGGCCTGCGGATTGGATCACAGGCAGCATGTAAGAGGGAGGCTCAGGCTTGGCAGTCACGCCTGGCACCCAGCTGGGGGTCAGTGACCCAGGCCACTGTCACTCCTGGCAGAACACAGTCCACTAGAAATCCAGACAGCAACATTCTGGTAGGGAGCTGGTCCAACAGCAGTGGCTTCGCCCACTCTGAGACCTGTGATGTTTTCCCAAATGCCATCTGCAGCAGCAACAAGAACTGATAGAGAGCTTTGTCTATACCAGACGGGCAGAGCCAGGGTGGCTCCCAATACTCAACCCACTGGGGAGACAGCACCCAAAGACTGACTATGTGCCCAGCCTGGGGCCAAATCCCCAGACATGCTCGGAGGGCACGTCTTCGCATTTTCAACCTTGCCTCGGACAGAAGAGTCATCCCCTGCACGCACGTGGACACACACCTGCCCCGTGGTCCAGGGTGAAAGCGAAAGGGGGAGGAGCCAGAGGGTGACCAGCCGGCCTTCTTGCCAGACATCATCCAGGAACCTAACCTTGAGCCAGGGTTGGGGGACTTGTTTATGAAAAGATGCTCTTCTGAATATCCCAGCTGCCATGGCCAAGATCAGATCACATCTCAGGGTTAACAGGGTAGAAATATACAAGTGCCAGGCTGTGATCTCATGGCCAAAGCTGGCTGTGTGCTTTGTGTGGCCTGTGCAAAATGAAAATGCAATGTTAAAAAATGAGGAATCTTTAAAAAAAAAACCTCCCAATTGAGAACCTGATGTATAGCAGAGGGAGCTCAGCTGGGTGCTCTGTGATGAGCTAGGTGAACGGGATGGTGGGCAGAGGAGTAGCAAGGAGGTCCAAGAGGGAGGGGATATATGTGTACACACAGCTGACTCACACTGCCGTACAGCAGAAACTAACACAGTATTGTAAAGCAATTATACTCCAATAAAAGAAAAAAACAATGAGGAATAATTCAAAAGGACCACAATAGCATGGAGGCAAACACAGGAGCTTTGCAAGAGCAGGGCCCCCAGCAACTTCAGGGGTTTCCAGCCTCACCCACAGCTCAAAAAAAGGCACAAAGTTTTCAAACTCCAGCACCAGTGAGACCGAGGCCTCCTAGAGCTCAGACCCATGTTGCACGCCCACACACACCCCCACCCGATGGCATCCTCTGGGCCACTGGCCTCCAAGTTTGTTGTGAGCGATCAGATCAGATAATGAAGGTGGAAGGGCCAGGGTGCCAGGCACTACCCAAACAGGACGGATTACTATTATTCAGCCAGACCGGCGAGCGCCGGGATTTCTGAAGAACATTGACATCCCCCGGCAATTAAGTCAAATTAACATAATTCGAACAAAACATCTAATTTTAGCTATGTGTAACAATCTCCCTCAGCAGCACAGACACTGTGCCTCACATCGGAGCAGCGTGGTGCCAGAGACGCAGGAAGGAGACCAAGGCGCAGTGACACAGGCCTCCGCCCGACAGGGAAGCACCAGATTGCTGCTATTTTCACAACCAAAAGACGCGCTCCTGGACGGCTTATCTCACCCTCGCGGCCAGCCGTCCTACTGGCCTGGCTCCTCCAAGCTTCCCCAGCAACTGCAGGGGCCTCAACACCCAGAGCAGCCCCCTGGGAAAAAGACATAGCAGCGCCCCTGCCGGAGGTGAGATCTTGAGACTCTCCCATGGACCAGTCCTCCGGCCTCAGTTTTCCGGTCTGTGAAATGGGAGCAATAATGCTCATCACGTCTCCATGTGTCAAAAAGATCCTTTAAAAAGTCAACCATTGGGACTTCCCTGGTGAGTCCAGTGGTTAAGAATCTGCCTTGCAGCGCAAGGGACCTGGGTTCGATCCCTGGTCAGGGAACTAAGATCCCACCTGCCGCAGAGCAACTAAGCCCGCATACCGCAAGTAATGAAGCCACGGCTCTCTGGAGCCCTCATGCCACAACTAAAGTGTCCGTGAGCCACAGCAAAAGATCCCACATGCCACAGCAAATATCCCGAGTGTGCGACTAACACCCAATGCCGCAAAAAAAAAAAAAAAAAACCTCTTTTAAAAAAGAAGTCAGTGATTATTCTCTGTTTCTGCGCACATGCTGAATGTAAATCATCAGATTCATTCATCCAACCAGCAGGTTCTAAGGGACATAGAAAATGACCATGGCACAGCCTCTCTGCAAGGTCTAACAAGGAAGCAGCAGGCAGGCCAAGCCATGGCAAGCTGCACCCAAGGATCAGATCCAGCCTGCTGGCAGTTCTCCTACAGTCCAGAAGCTGAGAATAGCTTTCACATTTTTAAATAGTAGGGGGGTGGAAATAAAAGAATAACATTTTGTAACACGTGAAAAGGTGCTGAAATCCAAATTTCAGTGTCCATAAATAAAGTTTTATTGGAACCCAGCCAGCTCATTCATTTGTATACTATATGTGGCTGCTTCTTTGCCAGGCTGGCAGAGTTGAATGCCTCCGATCAAGACTGAAAAATATTTCCTATCTGGCCTTTTAAAGGTTCGCCCAACTCTGGACTTGCTTCTAATAGGATGACCTATTAGAAACTGTCCTGGTTTGTCTGGGACACAGGGCTTCCAATCCTAAACTGGTTCAGTCCCAGGCAGACTGGGACAGCTGGTAGTTTCTGGCATTTCAATCATCTACTCTGCGCCTTTTCCCTTAGTCAAGTGTGAGCCCCGAAAGAGCAGAAGCACATTTGCTCTGTGTAGGCCCCCACCCTAGACAGGAGAACTGAATAAAGAAAATAAAGGAAACAAACTACAAAATTCTAAGTATGCTGTGTCCACAAAAACAGGAAACACAGGACCAGTCTAAAATAAATGTGCGCTAACACACAGGAACAGTGTGTTAGAGAATAGAGCTACGGATGGCTTAGAAAAAGGTTTCTCTGTTTAGTGAAATTCTTGTAATGTTATTAAATCAGTTCTTAAAACAATTAAAAATAAAAGCATGCCAACCTCTGGTTAAAGCAAAACAATGATTGCTGGGATGGTGAGACTAGTAGGACGGATGGAACACAAAAGAGGGGCAATTATTTCTGCTTGGTAGTCAGGGACGTCTTCTCAGAAGAGGTGACAGTTTTTCGGGACTTTAAGGGTGAATAGGAGTTTGCTGGGTAGCCAAGGGGAGAGGGGTTTCAAACTTTGAGTGCAGCATGGGACATAGCAGCATGTAGGCAAGGACCCTGCACAAATGATGAAGAGGGGGAAGGGAAGGGAAGAAGGTAAGTGGGAAGGAAGAGCTTAGGCCAAGGATGGAGAACACAGTGTGCCTGCAAGAAGCTTTCCTTATCCCCTGTTTCCCCAAGAAAGAGCGCAATGAAATAGAGGGCAACTTCTTAAAACAATTAAAAATAAAAGCATGCCAACCTCTGGTTAAAGCAAAACAATGATTGCTGGGATGGTGAGACTAGTAGGACGGATGGAACACAAAAGAGGGGCAATTATTTCTGCTTGGTAGTCAGGGACGTCTTCTCAGAAGAGGTGACAGTTTTTCGGGACTTTAAGGGTGAATAGGAGTTTGCTGGGTAGCCAAGGGGAGAGGGGTTTCAAACTTGGAGTGCAGCATGGGACATAGCAGCATGTAGGCAAGGACCCTGCACAAATGATGAAGAGGGGGAAGGGAAGAAGGTAAGTGGGAAGGAAGAGCTTAGGCCAAGGATGAGAACACAGTGTGCCTGCAAGAAGCTTCTCTTATCCCCTGTTTCCCCAAGAAAGAGCGCAATGAAATAGAGGGCAACTAAGACAGACAGGGCTTCCCAAGTAAGGAAACTGCCTCCCCATTGGGAAGTTAAGGCCTTCCCGGTGGTAAGGAGACTGCCTGCAGTGTAGGAGACCTGAGTTCGATCCTTCAGTTGGGAAAATCCCCTGGAAAAGTAAATGGTAACCCGCTCCAGGATTCTTGCCTGGAAAATTCCATAGACAGAGGAGCCTGGCAGGCTGTAGCCCATGGGGTGGCCAAGAGTTGGACACGACTTAGCGACTGAACACAGCACAGCACAAGATAGATGACAGACAGACAGACAGACAGACGCACTTGGTAACTCAAGGGGCAACCAGGCCTTACCTCCCAGTAGTACCCAGAAGGCCCAGGTTCAGAGCTTGCTCATGCATGGGCCTGGGAGAAGTGACTCCCCACCCCTGCGCTGGCCTCAGTTCCTGCGTATAGAATGAGGAGGTTGTCCTTCACAAACATGCCCCCGAGGCCGCGGATGCATGGAATAAACCCAGCGTCCACAGCAGGCCATGGCTGGCCGCGCACGGGTCCTGAGCCGGGCCCGAGCTGCACGTTGGACCGGAGAGTACAAGTTAGGACAGCGGCTGAGGGCTTGTGGGAACAATCCATCCAGAGCACCTTTCCATCCACCCGGCCCGGGGAGGGTTCAGGCTTCTCCACCCAAACTCAGCCCCCGGCAGCCTCCTCTGTGCCAGGGTGCCCAGTGGGTCCCTCCACCCACAGTGCAGAGGAAACACCCCATCTCTGCAGGCTCTCCCACTTGCTGCCTGGACGTGGCAGGGCCCTTTCCACGTAGAACCAGAGGACCAGAGTCCCTCAGTCCTTCTCCGAGTTCCTCCTACCAGGTCATGCTCAACGAATCACAGGTGGTAAGGGCAGGGATTTCTCACCACTTTTACCCATGAGAGCTGAGCCTGGGGGCCTGGTTCTGGCGTGAGCTGGGCCACTAGATCGGCTGTGTGATCTGATGAGCCCCTTCCTGTCTCTGGACCACGGTCTCGCCACAAAGGGGCAGGGCTGTGAGATCCCCAAGGTCCCTTCCAAGACGCTGTGTTAGCTGGCCTACTCCAACCCCTCTGTGCTACGAATGAGAGGCTCAGAGAGGTGAAGCAAAGGTCGCCCAGCCACGTCTCAGCATCCTCAGTGCCACACGCTCCCACAACCAGGCGCTGGTCGGGCACTGTCTTGGACATCTCTCTGTATCCATCTCCAGGTCTCTGTGTGTCTTGAGTCTTCACGAGGGAGGGCTCATGCCTTCTCTGCCATGTGGTTTGGAGGCCCACATAGACCAGGACACATTTCACCTTGCGGAGTCATGGAACTGACCTGTGTGGCGTTCTCATCCACCTCCAAGCTCGGTGCTAAGGGCTTTTAAAATGTCCTCCATTTCTGGCCCCTCATGGTTCCGCCCTTAGGAATGTATTTCATTCTGTCTGAGCCTCATCACAGCCCTAGAGGCGGTAAGGTGCAGGCTTTCCCATCCGGCAGTTGGTGTGAACCCCAGCCCTGGCTCTGATCAGCTGTGTGACCTGGGGCGGCTACTTAACCTTCCTGAGCCCTCCAAGGTCCTGTATGACGGCCCATTCAGCCAGCCTCCCGGGTGGAGTGGGCTCAGGTGAGTCACGTCCCCTGCTGTCCCTCCTGTTCCTCAGCGGAGAGAATACGGGCCACTGCTGGCCGGGCCTCGCTGCGTCCCTGCGGGCGGCGGGGTGGGCGGCTGGTGGATGCGGAAAACCAAATGCAACACGGATTTCAATGCACCACACGCTACATCTACTATTGCCCGCTTGTTACAAAACTCCAGGACTTCAGAGAGAGACGGTCTGAAGACACACAGCACAGGCATGTCCAGACGGTGTGAACCACACTGAGTCTTCCCAGGCTCACTGTCCTTCCCTGAGAGACACGCCTGCTACCTGCCTCTCTGCCCAGCCGCCAAGAGTACAGCAAAGTAACTCACTGGCCCTGCTGCCATCCGCCCAGCTCCATGTGACAGTGGCCACTGTCCGTGGGGCTCTCTGAGGCCTGAGACCCAGGCACTCACCTCCCAGATGATGCAAGCACTGGAGAAGGTTCTAGTCCAGCAACAGCCCAGCCATGGCCATCTCCCTCCTGGAACGCTGCTCCTTCCTCTCTCAGCCCCTGGAGAAAAGGGGATGGGTTTGCAGGGCCTGGGACATTGCATTCCCCAGAGAAGGCAAGGACTATGGGGGACAGAGGCTGAAAAAAAGTAAACAAGCTTCGTCTGGGGCTGAACTGGGGAAGACCCACCTCTCCCTCACAGTTCAGCCAGCAGTGAACCCGCCTGCAATGCAGGAGACCCAGGTTCAATTCCTGGGTCCAGAAGATCCCCTGGAGGAGGGAATGACAACCCACTCCAGTATTCTTGCCTGGAGAATCCCATGGACAGAGGAGCCTGGTGGGCTGCAGTCCTTGAGGCCACGAAAGTGGGACACAACTTAGCGACTGAACCATCACCATCACCATCACCATCACCTTCTCCTGAAAATCTTGGCTCCTTGGGAGCTCAGTAAGTGACAAAGCAGGGATTTTCCAAAATTACGTAATTCGGCTCTAAAAGCCGAGTCTCTGAAGAGGCAGGATGGGCTGACAAACCGCAGGACGCATCTTTCCCGCGGTGTGTCCCCTGTTCTTTGGGCCGGGGGTCTGCCGCATCTGCTTTCCAGGAAACGGCAGGCGGCGGGGACCCCTGGAGCCCCTTCCTCCAGAGTCAGGGCCTCTAGGGCTCCTTCGAGCTCAGGGAGGAGGCTGGCTTTGCTCATGACCTTGAAAGCAGGTGACAGCCTCCCTTGCCAAGCACTGAAAACAGAAGGTGCCCGCTCTCTCATTCTTTATTCACCTGGCAGGTGCCCTCTGCCCTCCCAGAAGCTGCACTCGTGACAAACGTAGGAGGTGGCACCAAACTGGCCACAGCAGGGAGTCTGAGGTGTCACGGGGACGGCCTGATGAGCCCTGCGCCCAGGGGACCGGACGCTGACCTTGAGCACGGCCGCCTTCCGGCAGCCCGCGTGACCCCGGCCCTCTCCAGCACGCCCTCCTCTCCCAGGTCTGCCCATGACAGCGCCAGCCTCGTGGGGGTGACCCGTCAGAGGGGATGAGTGTCCACACACTGAGCCAGCACCTCGAGCTATGCAATCTTCCACACTGTTACCAACATCCCTGTGCCCAGGGGTCTGGAGTCCATCAGAGCTGGACCTCAACACCCGAGGGCCTCCTGCATCCAAGTGTCTGCCTGGCACACCTTCGGGCATGGTGGGCAGGCTGCCCTGAGGCCTTGGAAATTCACATGTTCATGGAACTACCCTTACTCCCCCAGAAGTCTTAATTGCATGCATGCGTGCTCATGCATGTCCGACTCTTTGCAGCCCCAAGGACTATAGCCAACCAGGTGCCTCTGTCTATGGAATTTTCCAGGCAAGAATACTGGAATGGGTTTCCATGTCTTCTCCAGAGGATCTTCCTGACCCAGGGATCAAACCTGGGCCTCCTGCACTGTAGGCATATTCTTTACCATCTAAGCCATCAGGGAAGCCCAGAAGAGTCTCAGAAGCCCTCTAAACCAGTTCCCTTGCTTAAGAGGTGGAGAGAAGAGAAGCAAAAGGCAAAGGAGAAAAGGGAAGATATACCCATTTGAATGCAGAGTTTCAAAGAATAGCAAGGAGAGAAAGTCTTCCTCAATGATCAATGCAAAGAAATAGAGGAAAACAATAGAATGGGAAAGACTAGAGATCTTCTCAAGAAAATTAGAGATACCAACGGAATATTTCATGCAAAGATGGGCACAATAAAGGACAGAAATGGTATGGACCTAACAGAAGCAGATGTTAAGAAGAGGTGGCAAGAATACACAGAAGAACTGTACAAAAAAGATCTTCATGACTCAGATAACCATGATGGTGTGATCACTCACTTAGAACCAGACATCCTGGAATGCAAAGTCAAGTGGGCCTTAGGAAGCATCACTGCAAACAAAGCTAGTGGAGGTGATGGAATCCAGTTGAGCTATTTCAAATCCTGAAAGATGATGCTGTGAAAGTGCTGCACTCAACATGCCAGCAAATTTGGAAAACTCAGCAGTGGCCACAGGACTGGAAACTGTCCATTTTCATTCCAATCCCAAAGAAAGGCAACGCCAAAGAATGCTCAAACTACCATACAATTGCACTCATCTCAAAAGCTAATAAAGTAATACTCAAAATTCTCCAAGCCAGACTTCAACAGTATGTGAACCGTGAAAATTCCAGATGTCCAAGCTGGATTTAGAAAAGACAGAGGAACCAGAGATCAAATTGCTAACATCCACTGGATCATTAAAAAAGCAAGAGAGTTCCAGAAAAACATCTACTTCTGCTTTATTGACTATGCCAAAGCCTTTGACTGTGTGGATCACAAGAAACTGTGGAAACTTCTGAAAGAGATGGGAATACCAGACCACCTGACCTGCCTCCTGAGAAACCTGTATGCAGGTCAAGAAGCAACAGTTAGAACTGGACATGGAACAACAGACTGGTTCCAAATAGGGAAAGGAGTAGGTCAAGGTTGTATATTGACACCCTACTTATTTATCTTATATGCAGAGTACATCATGAGACATGTTGGGCTGGATGAAGCACAACCTGGAATCAAGACTGCCGGGAGAAATATCAATAACGTCAGATATGAAGATGACACCAGCCTTATGGCAGAAAACGAGGAAGAACTAAAGAGCCTCTTAATGAAAATGAAAGTGAAAAAGTTTGCTTAAAACTCAACATTCAGAAAATGAAGATCATGGCATCTGGTTCCATCACTTCATGGCAAATAGATGGGGAAACAATGGAAACAGTGATAGAATTTATTTTTATTTTGGGGGGCTCCAAAATCACTGCAGATGGTGACTGCGGCCATGAAATTAAAAGACGCTTGCTCCTTTGAATAAAAGTTATGACAAACCTAGACAGCATATTAAAAAGCAGAGACATTACTTTGCCAACAAAGGTCCCTCTAGTCAAGGCTATGGTTTTTCCAGTAGTCAGTATGGACATGAGAGTTGGACTCTAAAGAAAGCTGAGCACCAAAGAACTGATGCTTTTGAACTGTGGTGTTGGAGAAGACTCTTGAGAGTCCCTCAGACTGCAAGGAGATCCAACCAGTCCATCCTAAAGGAAATCAGCTCTGAATATTCACTGGAAGGACTGATGCTGAAGCTGAAACTCCAATCCTTTGGCTATCTGATGCGAAAAACTGACTCACTGGAAAAGACCCTGATGCTGGGAAAGATTGAAGGCAGGCGGAGAAGGGAACGACAGAGGATGAGATGGTTGGATGGCATCACTGACTCAATGGACATGAGTTTGAGTAAACTCTGGGAGTTGGTGATGGACAGGGAGGCCTGGTGTGCTGCAGTCCATGGGGTCGCAAAGAGTCAGACACGACTGAGCGACTGAACTGAACTGAACTGAGAGGTGGAGAACTGAGGCTGGAGAAGTGTCCAGAGCTGCTCCAGAGAGCAAAGAACTAGAACACAGGCTCAGCTCTCCTGACCCCACAGTCTGCTCTTTTTGTCCACAACTACGCGTAGCTAATGCTCGCACATTATCTGGGGGTGATGAGTGAGGAGGGGAGGCCCCTACTATCCAGATCACACATAGTCATCACCCGCTGAGAAACGCAAGGTAACGGGTCCATGCCTTGTGTGGTCCCAGGACTTGGCGGCAAGTGCCATTCGCTGTGACAGATGGCAGAGTGGAAAGGCGTCCTGGACATCCCCCTCCGTGACCTCCCTTCAGGGCGGGCACCTCTTCTCTGGTATCTCTGGCCCACACTTGGGAGAGCTTTCTGGAGGGGGTGACAGTGGGTAGAGAAGGCGCAGGGGCAGGGTGGCACCATAAACCCAGGCGGCGCTGTGGGGGGCATGGGGTAAGACCCCCGGGGGAGGCAGGGTGTCAACAGCCTCGGGAGTCGTGAGGAAAAGCCTGACTTCAGCCTAAAGGTGACAAGACGAAACCGGAAGGGCTCGTGAAAGAAAGGATGTAGGCTGGACCAGAAGGGAGGCCTTGAGGTTCCGGAAGGTGCAATGGAGGCACAAACTGGGTGGAGGAAGCTGAGTTCATGCGAGAGACCCTCACACGCTCCTCCAGAAGAATCTAATGATGTTATTGCGTTCACCTTGGTTCAGAGTCATTTCACCTTGGTTCAGAGTCATGAAGGATGCTCTTTCCATCTGCCTCTTCCAAGTCCTGTCGTGCGTGAGGCAACATCAACAAGTGGGTTAAAGTGCCAAGACTCAATCCTGCAGCTTGTAGCCCAGATGTCCTTCAAAGGCAGATATGCTCAAGAATCAGGTCCTCAGGCCACAACACACATGCACAAGCCAGAAGATAACGTGAAAAGAAAGGCCAACCGTTGAACTATGGTCTGCTCGACCGACGACAGAGCACGAGGTCCGGCTGCAGCATTGTGGTTCCCAGGACACGGCTCCACGCCCACAGGGGCACAGGGTTCATGCATCATGCATACCGCTTGAGCTGGGATCGGCACAGCGGTCTTCTCGTGTCCCGGGGGGCAGAGACCAAACCACCTCTTTCCAAGGGCAGGGAATGGATCTGCCAAACCTCCACACCACAGGAGAAAGTAACATCTCCGTAGATTCAACACAACTCTACCAACATTTCAGTCTTGGACATCTTTCTGACTTGGGCTGTTTCTGATTCTTTGCTTTCACTGGCATTTGAGATCAGGCTCACATTTCTTCATTTTTCCTAATTCATTTAAGAAATTGGCAGTGAGGCTGGATGAGCATACTAACCTTGGGAGGAATCCTTGATGGCCATCTCTGGAAAGGAACCCTGAGCCTATTAAGCATCACGCCTTGGATCTCATTGGTTGCTCCCCATGGAGGGTGGGGGGATGGGTGCAAGCAGGAACGACGGCATCGGACTGGCAGGTATTGAGTGTATATATGCTTACCGTATGTCGGGTGCTTGGGGGTTTCCCTAGTGGCTCAGACGGTAAAGAATTTGCCTGCAATGTGGGAGACCTTGGTACGATCCCTGGGTCAAGAAGATCCCCTGCAGAAGCGAATGGCAACCCACTCTCTGGTATTCTTGCCTAGAGAATTCCACAGACAGAGGAGCCTGGCAGGTTACAGTCCCTGGGGTTGCAAAGAGTCAGACATGACTAATCAACTAACACTTTCACATACATTAACTCATTCAATCCTTCCAATAACCCTGAGTGGTTGTCCAGCAGATATTTCCTCTGCCCTACAAATAACAAAACTGAGACTCAGAGGAAAACTGAGAACCTTGCCCAGAGCCGCCCAGGTAGCCAATGTCTAGGACACAGTTCCTGGGCCACCTGACTCCATCCAAGGCCACCCTTTGCATCTCTACAGCTCGGACATCTTGACCCAAGACGCCCTCCTGGCATACACAGTGGTCCATACAATCTCCTGGCCTCCTTACTGGACACCATGGCCTAACTTCATCCAGCACCAGCGAGGTGATGTTGAAACTGAATTCTGACAGCAGAGCCGGTGTCCGTGCTTGAGGCCAAAACTCAGCCAATGGGAGATCCAAAGGCAGAGAACACGTACATATCCTAAGTCCTAGAAGAAGGTCGGAGGATAGCTGAGTGCAGCTTGCAGGAGAGATTAGACAGGAAAGGCAGCTCTGGGCTAGACTGGGGACCTTGGACGCTGGAGTAAACTTCTAGGACTTTATTTTAAGGGCAATTAGGAAGCCAGCGAAGGATTTAAAGGCAGGAGTGTTGGAATCTGATTTGCATTTTTGGAAGATCACTCTGGCTGTGGAATTGAGCATTCCACCCAACACACACACACACATACATTTTCAGGCTGGTTTACAATGGACAGCTCCCCATGCCAAGACCCAGCTGCCTGGACTCTCAGGACCACACTCCAGCTCCACTTGGCGCCAGAACATTCTGTTACCTACTGGGCTCCAATCCACATCACCTTGGAATTCTTTACTGGCGTGTGAGGTCATCCATCCATGCCAGCTTCCATCTCCAGGAGAAACACAAGCGGAGGAGGCCTGGGACCCTCCTTGACAAGCAAGGCATTCTCTGTCTTTTAATTAATTATCTTTTTAAATGCTATTAGAGCTGAAGCCTATTCCTACTTTTTTATTAGAAGCATATTCTTAAAAACCTGTTCTCTTAAGCACCATTTTGAATGAATACATAGCATTTCACAACTTGGGTGATGGCACCAAGGCAACATCTTTAAGAGTGGCAGTGATTTTCCCGGTGGTCCAGTGTCTAAGCATCCACCTGCCAATGCGAGAGACACAGACTCGATCTCTGGTCCGGGAAGATCCCACAAGCCTCAGGGCGACTAAGCCCACAATTACTGAGCCTGCGCTCTAAAGCCTCGGAACTCAGCTACTGAGTCCACACACCCTGGAGCCCACAACAAAAGCCCCTGCAGTGAGAAGCCCGCACACCACAACCAGCGAAAAGCCCACCGTGTAGCAATAAAGATCCAGTCCGGCCAAAAAAGAAAGAGTGACGAGGGAATTCCCGGGTGGTCCAGGCGTTAGGATTCCACACTCTCGTTGCCAAAGGCCTGGATTCAAGGCCTGGCCGGGGAACTGAGATGGTAAGTCCTGTCCCCGCTGCAGTCCTCCTCTGCCCTGAGCCTCCCCTGCAGGCATGAGTATCTGCCAGTCAAATGCCTGAGCTCGCCCCAAGCCTAGTCTTGCAGGCTTGTCAGGTGCACCGGCCTTAATTAAGGCAATCTCTCAGATGCTCTGCACACCAGGGCTTTGCAGGAGAGCTCAGACTTGAACTGAGGGCCTTTCCTCTCCTTCCCACGGAGTCTGACAGCTTCCCCCCACATTGAGGAACACTTCCTATTAGCTCCTCCTCCATCACATGAGCCCCAGGAAGCTACCGAATAGTTCAGTTCAGTTCAGTCGCTCAGTCGTGTCCGAGTCTTTGTGACCCCATGGACTGCAGAGTGCCAGGCCTCCCTGTCCATCACCAACTCCCAGAGTTCACCCAAACTCATGTCCATTGAGTCAGTGATGCCATCCAGCCATCTCATCCTCTGTCGTCCCCTTCTCCTCCTGCCCTCAATCTTTGCCAGCATCAGGGTCTTTCCAATGAGTCAGTTCTTCACATCATGTGGCCAAAGGAGTTTCAGCTTCAGCATCCATCCTTCCAATGAATATTCAGGACTGATTTCCTTTATTGACTGGCTGGATTTCCTTGCAGTCCAAGGGACTCTCAAGAGTCTTCTCCAACACCACAGTTAAAAAGCATCAATTCTTTGGCGCTCAGCTTTCTTTATAGTCCAATTCTCACATCTATACCTGACTACTGGAAAAACCATAGCTTTGACTAGACAAACCATAGATCCCATAAAAAGGACTCATCATTTTCCTCCTCACCCCCTCCATGAAGGGCACCACCAACTAACCACCCCAGTGCCAAGTCAGATACGAGGCCTCGCTGCTATTTCATATCACACACACGTGGATGTGTTAACATATGTCCAGAAAAAACCCACAGCATCATCTCCGATTACTTACTCACTCCCACTTTATTACTCACAAAGACCGACTTCCTCTGCCACCCAGATGTCTACAGGCTGTCACACGCGCCATCACCACTGGCTGCCTAGCACGACCACCTTACCCTCCTCTGGACCACTGCTCAGCGTTCTCAATGCCCTGCTCACCGTGCAACTGCCCTATCCTGACCCACCTCTGCCCTGGAGGCGCAGCAGCTTTGCACACTTCCCTCTGGAGTTCCTCAGGCTTCCTCTGGGCTTTGGCCCTGGCCTGGCCCCAGCTCAGCTTCCTCTCTAGCTCCCCCTGTCCTCCCGACCTCACTCTTTCAGCTCCTGCTCCTGGGCTCAAAGGTCCTGGGCCAACTCTGTCTCCAGACCCCACTGGCTCACCCTCCACCCTTGCTGTGGCCTCAGCTGAATACCTGTCTCTCATCACCTGGCTGACCTTCAACAGTCCATGAGGACCCAGCCTCTCCCCCAGAGAGCCTGCCCAGACCCTACTCCCAGCCAGGCTTACTCCTCCCGCAAGACTGGCCACAGTGCTGAAGTCAACCCATCCTTCCCCACTTCCTTTGGGAAAGTGGACACAGAACAAATAAGAAGTCCAGCAAACCTCCTACCCTCTCCTCTCTTCCCTTCACCTGCTGGTTCGATTCTCCCTTGGTCTTGCCACATCCACCAGCTGCTTCCTGTCTGTCTGCTAGAACAGAGCCTCCACGCTGCTCTGTGGAAGCATCACCTGGGGGACCTTACTGGACCGGCGGGCTCCTGGCCCCACCGCCCCCAGTGGCTGATTCTGCAGGGAGGCAGTGGGGCAGGTGTGCCCGTGACAAACCCTCTCCTCGGGGTGGCTCTGAGCCTGGCAACGTGGGGGAGCCGCTGGGACCGTTTCCTTCTTTCCTCCCTCTTTCCTTGCGGGTCTCACCGTGAGTGTCTGGGGCTATCCCTTCCATCTCAGAACTGGGTTAGGCGTCACAGCTCCAGCCAGTCCATAATTAAGCACCTCCTTTCCTTCCCTCTCCTGCGATGCTTCCTCTGACTCCACCCTGACTTCTTCCAACTCGACTTTAAGGCTAATCTGTGCCTTTTCATCTCTTGAGCCTGTTTTCTATCTGACTGTACTGCTCTTCATGGGCACCTCTTAGCCCACTGAACTTCTTAGGAATGGAAAATGAAACCTCAGGGATTCAAGGGAGGGACTCAGGGCGGGAGTCTGGCCCTGCTGTTTCTGTTCCCACACATCCAAGTTGAGGTCTTGGCAAGCATTACACATAGAGGTCCAGGACCTCAGAGGTATCCAGAAGAAAGCAAAAGTCCCAGAGAGTTAGGGGGAATGGATGAAAACAGAGACACGTCTTCACTATAACTCCATGTAGAAGCATGTTATTAAATGATTATACACGATCCCACTGGGCATACACACCAAGGAAACCAGAATTGACAGAGACACGTGTACCCCAATGTTCATTGCAGCACTGTTTATAATAGCCAGGACATGGAAGCAACCTAGATGTCCATCAGCAGATGAATGGATAAGAAAGCTGTGGTACATATACACAATGGAGTATTACTCAGCTATTAAAAAGAATACATTTGAATCAGTTCTAATGAGGTGGATGACACTGGAGCCGATTATACAGAGTGAAGTAAGCCAGAAAGAAAAACACCAATACAGTATACTTACACATATATATGGAATTTAGAATGATAGTAATGATAAACCTGTACGCAAGACAGCAAAAGAGACACAGATGTATAGAACGGCCTTTTGGACTCTGTGGGAGAGGGAGAGGGTGGGATGGGTTGGCAGAGTGGCAGTGTAACATGTGTGATATCATAAGTGAAACGAATCGCCAGTCCAGGTTTGATGCAGGATGCAGGATGCTTGGGACTGATGCACAGGGATAATCCAAAGAGAGGGTGTGGGGCGGGAGGGGGGAGGTGGGGGTCGGGATTGGGAGTTCATGTACACTCGTGGCTGATCCATGTCGATGTGTAGCAAAACGAATACAGTATTGTAAAGCAAAACAAACTAAAAAAATAAAACTTAATTTAAAAAAAAAAGAAAAGAAATGATTATACAGAGAAAATACCAGCTCTGTGGCAGGAAGTGTGGCGGGCGCATGCTCAGTCATGTCCAACTCTTTGGAACCCCATGGACTGTAGCCCACCAGGCTCCTCCATCCACGGAATTTTCCAAGCAGAATATTGGAGTGGGTTGCCATTTCCTTCTCCAGGGGATGTTCCCAGCCCAGGGATCAAACCTGCATCTCTTGCATCTCCTGCACTGGCAGGCGGACTCTTTACCACCTGCACCACTGGTAGGAAGAGAAATCTCTAAAACAGGCAGTAAAGGGAGAAAGGACAGTTCTGTGAGGCAGGTGAGATGGAAACAGAGCAGGCCACCCCTCGGAGTCACTCATCATCCAGCCCCTTGTCTTAACCCAAGGCCTCAATGGGGTCTTCACCATCCCACGGGCTGCCCCAGGGACGTTCAGAGGAGCCTGTGGACCCCACCACCCACTTAGCATCCCAACTCCAGTGCCTCCATCCTGAGCCCAGATCACCAGCCCCTGTTCTCAGCCTCCTCGGGTTACTTCCCACACCGGCAGCTTTCCTTCTAATGTGCAAATCCTTCCCGCGTAGGCAGGAAAAGTACCGGCATTCTGGCTCCCCTCCCAGCACCTGGTAGCCTTGAATACACCGAGGATGTAACAAACGGGTAAGAAGGCAGCCTAGCGCAGAGGCCTGTGAACGAATTTTGGAGCCAGGCCCTGGCTCTGAGGTCACCAGCTGCCAGAGGATCCAGCGAGATGATGCCCGTAGTACCCACAGCCTCTCATTACATACAGGCCCTCCTCGGATAAGCAAAGAAGGGTGTTTGCAGCTGTCATGGTCAAGGATGCCCTGAAATGGATAAAAAGGCATTAACTGACACTGAAAAAGTATTATCACCTTAGCAAAAACACAGGAAAATTTTCTTCTCAGGAAAGCATCCAGTCACATGGGCAGCAGAGGAGAAACAAAAGGTTTTTTGGTTTCAAACTGGCTGGCCACTCAGTCTTTGCTTTATCCCTGAGGGTTCCTCATGCACATTCTCCTTTCCTGGAGGATGTGCTGGGCTTACACTCCTGAGATGCACAGGGTCTTCCCTGGAGGAGTCTAGTCTGCCCATAACAACACATGTTTCATTGTCCATAATATTCCACACCCAAGACTTACCACCAGGGCTCTAACAGGGATGGTGTTCTCAGAAAGTTCAGGAACCACGTTTATGTGCCTCTTTTGGCAAGCAGCTGTAATTGTCACCCAGGGCTTTAATAAAGCCCATCTCAAAGTTGTAGACTGCACCCATGGAGATAACTAAGCCCGCGATAATAAATCTTGTGAAAATAGGAAATTCATTTCTTTCCTGAAAATGAAATGGAGAAAATGATTTAAAGTGTCCTTTTTCTCATTTACCAGCACTGAAATAATAATGGGCTGGCCTTGCCAGGCCAATGTCAAGATTTCACGCCACCACTGGAAGTCGGGCTGGAGCTTTGGCTTTGAATTCATTAGAAAGAATAATTTAATTAACAAACATTATTATGTTACTAACTGTAACCTCTTAAATAGACAGGAGTTTTAAAGTTTACAAAGTACACCTCCTTTATTCTCATTTCAATTTCACAGATGAGAAACCTGAGGCTCAAAGAAATTTGGTACGAGAACCGAAACCAGAATCCAGGCGCCTGACTCCCAGCCCAGCGCTCTGTATGAGGTAGATGTTTGAGCTGCTTTTCAAGAATCAGGAATGGCGAGATGGAGCCAAGCAAAGCATATTTGCCTTTTCCAAAAACCAAAACACTGATGGCAGCAGACTTTGCCTTAGTCAGGATAATTCAGGGAGGGGGAAAAGAAACCCCAGATTTACTTGGTTCCACTTCTATAGGGCCAACTCTTCAAACATCAAATAGAAAGACCAAGGGGATAACTTCTGAACCAGTTAAATGTAGCTCCTGAATCATTTCAAGCCATAAATATTTATTGAGTGGTTATGTGCAAAGACTGGCTTTGGCTTCAAGGAGTTTATAATCTAGTAGAAGGGATAAAATAAGAACACATGTCTCATACACACACTCCCATGCACGTGCACACACACCCAGAACAAAGGCTGGGGCAACCCAGAATGCAGAGAGAGAGTGATGGAGGATTCAGGAAAGCTCTCTTGAAGAGTGATGGGCTTTGATGGTGAAGGAGGAAGAATGGCTGATGGGTTCACCTTACGGAGACAAAGCCCGGGAATGAACCAACATACATGAAAACTGCCTGGCACATGGAACCCACTCACTAAAGCTTGCTTGTTTTTATGGAAAGATGGGAGAAAGAGTCCTTCAGTTCAGTTGTTCATTCGCTCAGTCATGTCTGACTCGACTGAACTGAACTGAACTGAAGAACTCTTTCCCCCTTCTTTCCAAAAAAAAAACAAGCAAGTCCTTAGACTGAGGTGAAAATATAAACTTTGTCATATTGAGAGGAGATAAGCAGAACTAGCGAGCAAGGGAAGGGTCCCAGGGTTGGCTCCTGGTCCCCTTGGCAGGAGGTCCCTTGCTCCAGGTTCTGAATTTCAGCTGCTGCTCCACCTACTCTGAGCAGCAGCTGTGATGTGCCAACCACATGCTGCCAGATACAACCAAGGGTCTAACACCTTTTTTGCCCATAAGACCCTGCTCTCTGGATCTAGCGGATGGTTGAGGGTGACGTCAGGTAGCCCCCAGGGAATGGCCCCACCAAAACTGCGCCTGCAGCAGAGAGGGAGGGCTGGATTGGGAGATGGCCAGAGAGCGAGTTGGGAAAGTTCTCGCATCTTCAGCTGGTGCCAGCGCCTCCCAGCACTCCAGAGAGGAGCAAGGCCACGTCCCTGCATTGGGACTCCCCAGTACTGAAATAAGAGACACCAAGGTGGCAGTTACCCAAGTCGTGGTACATTTTAAAGGCTCAAAACTAAATAAATGAGTGCATTTAATAGCGAACATGCAATCATGATGCTTTCCGAAAGCCAAATGGAGATTTCATATACAAATATCAAGGCATACCGCGACATACACTACTGCGGTGATTTCATGGCAGGACCTTGGTTTAAGGATGTGTGAGGAACATGCTTCTTTCTGATCCTGTGCGTTCTTCTTGGCTTGGATGTATAGATTCATTTGGAGGTACCAGCAGAAGTTTACATCCGGGACCCTTTACAAATGGGAAACGTGGGTTCACAGGACCCTCCTGCCTATTTCCTGCCCTTCATCCCATTCTTATTCACCCACGCCTCCCCACCCCATCCCACCCTCTTCCTTTGAACCAGCCCTGGCCACCCCACAGGGCTGACAGTCTCCCACAGGTCCCCCTAAATCTCCCTGTGATTCCGGTCACTGGATCAATGGAAGACATCACCACAGTCCAGGAGCAGGGCCTCGTCCGCTGCATGAGGAAGGCCCAGGGCCCCGGAGGATGCTGCAGAGGCTGGCAGGGCCGACAACACTGTCTACACAGCTAAGCAGAGATGGCCACTTTCTGCTCCCGGGCTTCCGTTTTTTCCCTTTCTGTACCCTCACCTGGGCTCTTCGGGGCCCTGTGCAAACACTGCTGTTCCAAATGGCTAAACTCACTCGACATTTAGTGCAGCAGGGACTCTGCAAGGAACTAACTGCAGGCTTGGTGGTAGAAGTCACTGCACCAAAAAATTAGATGGTTCCACTGCCTGCCTACAAGGCTCCGGTGGTTTGCAAAGTGATCAGGAACGAAAGAAAAGCCGGGCTTTCTTTAGGTGCCCCCTAAAGACCGTCAAGAGTGCACTGCTCATCTAATACAAGTGATGACCAAGAACCACCTGAGCGAACAGAGACAGACATAAGACCCCACCCATTCACCCACCCATCCCCACCCCCACACTCATGGCATGCCTGCTGGGTCTCAGATGGACAGCTGTGAACAGGGCCTGGTCCCCTCCTTCACCAACATCAGAGGATGAAGGAGACGGACAGAATAAGAGACGAGGAGAAAGCTCAGTAAATGCCACCCCAGGGCACTTACAGGTGCTGCAGGCTGAGGGTCACCCCTTAAAGTAGGGCTGAGATTCCAGCCCCCTTCTCTGTCTGCCTCCCTCCCTCTTCCCACTTCCTCCACCCCTTTCTTGAATTCTGCCTCACCTCACCTTCATCTCCAAACTCCTCATCCTCGTCTCCCAACCTCAAGCTTCAAGAAGGCAGAAAAAGCATACATATCCTTATGCCCAAGGCTTCTTCAGCCCTAGAAGCTGCCGTTGTTAATGCAAATGCCTGTTTAACACATGCCCTGCAATTTATTTACTTCCATCCCCATCTTCAGACGCAGGGGACTTATCAAGTCAGCATCATAAATACTGGATCTTTTTTTTTTTTTCCCCAAAAAAGCTGCAGCTCTAACAGCAGGCATCTGACGAGGACGTATGCTGCACAAGCAGGGAACTTGAATGAAGCCCCAGAAGAATGCAGGCCTTTTTCCAGCTATAGAGTCTGAGCTCAATTCCCTGCGTCGAGGTGGTTTCTATCTGTGTCAGTCAGCACGTCACAACAGCAGCCTCCAGGCCCGCTGCACAGCACCCCTCAGCCAGCGCCTTCCCACACAATACCAGCAACTGTAAAAGCTGCAACCACCGCTGAAGTTACAACCGTGATGATTTCTACAAACGGGGAGCGCTGCGGCTCTGCTCCATCAGGCCCCGATAAGTAGGTTACCCGTGGGACAAACACCTTCCCTTTCCGTAAATCCAGAATGCCCTTGCTGAGCTCCGCGCTCCCCTGAATTACCAGTTCACTGGCATCAAACGGCTATCTGCATGTGTGAATTCTTTCTTCTTGCTGAGATGAGGGTGGTTCCACAGCATCCCTGAGTCTAGGGTGACCAGGGTAGAGTCCTCAGCTGCTCAGTCTTCACATACTTCGCCTCAAACCATGACTTCGTTGGTGAAAAATGGGTCTAATGAAGACCTCACCTTATGTGAACCCTCCCTTGGGCCCCCACCCCCACCTCGGCCATCTGCTCAACCAGCTCCTGCATGCGCGTCCTCAGCCTTCTCCAACCAGCCTTTCTGCACTGCTGTGCCTCCCCTCACCTTTCCCCAAGGGCCTGCCACCTTCTTGCAACGTTGCCTTTTGCTATAAATTTTAACTTGGCTCTCTGAAATGGCTCGAAGATCAGGCCGATGGCAAAAAGAACTCACTAGCATTACGAAACACAAATGCAGCATCCCAACACCTCATCTCGTACCTTAGTGCCCCTCCACCCCAAAAATCCCTAAAGAGTTTACAGCACTGCTATCACTTTGAATTCAGGTTTCCTTATTATTGCTGTATCCCTCCTAGCACCCAGGATACTGCGTAAAATAATGAAAATCTGTGTGGAAGATTTTCAAATGCTTACTGACGCAGTATGCTGTGACCAGCTAGTAAAACAAAATAACCCAACGGTTGGGCGAGGGGGATGGGGGGTGGAGCGTGGAATTTGTTATCAGCTAGACTTGACATGGAGATTAAGTTGACCAAGATTGTCCAGACTAAGAAACAAAAAGAATATTGGACTTGCTACTTTTCTATGTGTGTCTTGCAGGCAGTTGGGATTCAGAGTTATACTGAAGGGAGTTACGGTGAATGGAAACAATTCTCAGAAGAGAGGAAAGGGAGATTTTTGTTTTGACTCTGGCTCGCTCTCTCTCTCTCTCTCTCTCTCTCTATATATATATATATATATATACACACACATATATATATATATATTTACTGTCTCAGGAGCATCAAGGAAGATGCTGGGGAGCAAAAAGTGGGATAAAAACATCGAGTGAGCAGTTTGGGAGAGGATGGGCTTGGCTCCTAAAGCACGAGGCAGGGATGGAAATAGAGAACACGCCTTCCTAAGGAGAAGTTTACATTCATGCCAAGAAAGTGGGTGAGCACTGTCAGATATAACCAGACTTTCCCCCGGCCTGACTCACAAGATGGGCTCCAGTATTTCAGACCCAGCAGAAGGGCCTGATGGAGCGTTCTAAGTGGCACCAACCCAAACTCCCGCTCCCCGTCAGTTTGCAGAAGGCTTCCTTTTAGGTCCTGCTAGAGTGGTGGTGCCTTGGTGCAACTACAATTTACACATGAGACGGCAATCCCTTTTGCGGGGGGGAGGAAGACTGCCTTTGGAAGGGGTATAGGAAAGCCTAGCGCACCGGCCACTTGGGGTGCAATCAGAGAATGTCTCTGCTCCCGGATTTCATCTCGAGGAACTGGCTGGATGTGGGTCTTGCTGACTGGATGGTACGAGGAGGAGTAGACCCACAGGCAGCCTGTCCCCACGCTGCTCTCAACCACAGGCTTCAAACTTCTTAGAAGGAGCCAATTTCAAGAAGAAGAAAAAAAATGTTTCCTTCTCAACCAAGACCAGTGTCTCAGTCCTGGAACCCCGAGGGCCACATTCCTGGTCAATGGGCTCACAGGCCATGCCCCACCTCGCTGTCCGCAGGTTAAAATGGCTCTGCTGGAGCTGAAGTTCGGCCTGTCTCCAACCCAAAGAACCGCATCCATAGGCGCCTGGCCTCCTCCATGGGGGGCTCCAAAACACCCCGACTGGGGCCCTCGCCCAGTCAACTGACTCCCTCCCTTCACAAGTGAAGGTGTTTCTCACCAAAGGTGTTTTTATTAAAAGGTGCTTTGAGTTGGGGGTAGGAAGGCCCCAGACCCAGAGTGCTGAACAGACAGCAATTGCCCTAAGGGGTCTGGGTCTCTGTGGGGGCTGTCTGGTCACTACCAGCCCCTGCCCCCACCACCAACCAACTCCTACACAGAAAGAAGACCTGTTCTCCGACCAGGCCCCTGGGCCAGGCTGAACAGCACCCGGGCTGGTTTCCAAAGGGAAGTTCCTTTGGTCATCCGTTGTTCATCCCGAGTGACCCGAACTGGAGACGGTGCCAAATGCCCACCCGTCCCCCGCCTCCACCAGGCTAAGCAGCTCTGCCCCGAGGCCCCACAGGGTCAGTCAAGGTGCTTCCCGGGGTTCAAGGAGGGTGGGGAAAGGGCAGAGGCCCCACCATTCAGAGACCTGAGAAGGAGGCTCTCCGCGCCTCCGAGAGTGGGTCACCGGGGAGGCGGCGGGCAGAGCGGTCTCCGGAGCCCGGGGCCGCATTTCCCAAAGCGGCTTCCTTGGAAAGCCCTGGAGAGACGGCGAGCAGCCCCCAACCCCGCGCCGACCACGGCGGTCGGAGGGGCGGAAAAGTTCCGGCGCTGCCGGGCCCGCGGCGTCTGTCCAAGGTGCTGAAAGGTCTCCGCGGGCGGGCGGGCTCCTGCGCGCCCTCAGCCTGACGCACCAGCTGACGGGGAGGGGGAGGCTGCAGAGGGAGGGAGGGCGGGATGCTGTTTTGAGTACATTTTCAGCTGTCTGCAAAGCTCTTAGATGCTGTTGCTACCCGCCAAGTGGAAGGAAGCGAATGCACTTCCAGCAAGGCATTAATGAAACACTCGCGCAAGAAGGTGCCCGTTTCTCTCACGGCTGCACACACACACAAAAGTGTGGCTGGGGGATATGTTTTCGTAAACACCTTTGCGGCCGCGTGGCTCTCCTTCCCCTGCTCCCACTCCCGCAGCGCTCTGGCCTTAAAACCCGTGCGTCGTCATCGCAAGGGCAGTGATCCTGGCGGCACTGATGGGAACTGAGAATGCGGGAGTCTCATGACTTATGACAAGGGTAAACAGAAACCCGGGATCAGGACAGGAAATTACTTAGGAAATTAAAGAACTCAACCAAATGCAGGAGATGGAATATATTCGTTATCCTGGACTCTCCCACATCTAGGTAAGGGGCAGAAGAAGTAGCCAGCCATTTTCTTGCCTGGAATGCCTTTCAAGTGGACTGTAGACTTGCTGTAGTTAAGGGTTGTGTAAAATTGCTTCCAAATAGTCCAGATGAGCAGAAAATATTACTAACATCAAGGCGTGGTAGCTGCAGAAGACAGCATGTGGTTAATATTAACACAGATAAGGGTGATTGCTTATGTACACATTTTCATCATGGAAATTATAGAGAAATACGTTGCACAGTATTAGTAAATTTGAGCATTCAGTGCAAGTTGCAGCCTGAGGGTACCAGTGGGACTGTGACTCATAATTCCTCTGATTATTTAGAATGCCAAATTTTCACCAGAAGGAAGAAAATGGACCCAAACTCTGCTCTTCTGACTATGCTTCTTAGTAAAATAAAATCATACACTCCTGTCACCGAGTGGTCATTTGTTCTCTTCATAGGGACCAACTTCCCAATGTTTCTTGAGGTTTGAGGATCAAGTGCTCCAAAGCCATTTCTTTTAAAAATCTTCCAGCACCATCATTGGTATTTTAAAATAATGTCCAGGCTTTCTTCAGCCGAATCACCTGTGGAGCAGCTTCTTGGCCCAGGACATCTTCTCTGTCTCTTCCTTGTCTGGGGTATCAGGCACTGATGCACCTGCTTGCTCTCCTTGGACCTCAAGGTTGCTGAGCTTCTGCTCCTCGGTTCCCTGGAGGCAGAGGGATGGCTCAGCCTCTCCCTACACCCAGCCTTTCCTCCTCTCCTGCTGGAAATATGTCCTGAGGCTTTTGTGGTGTTACAGGTCTGTGTTATTAGGAATAGTCTCCACTAGGGACACGGCAGAGAACCCACAGGGAAATGGAGCAGAGTTCTTACAGGAGTGGTCCCTGGCCCCTTGTTTGTAATGAACTGAGATGGTAAGAGGAAGTCACCAGGCGTTTCTGTCATCATGTTTTATGTCTAAGGGAGGGCTCTATGAACTTTTCCCCCCACCCTGCCTACTTCTTCAAACACTCCTTCCAGAGTCTGCATTTAATAAATGAGCCTTTCCCTTGTGCTGAGTCAAGCAGTTCTTGGCGATAAAGCCTGGGTGCTTCTCTGTTCACACTCAGAAAAACCACGTAGAACGGTCTGGTAAAATCCATGCCAAGTTCTTAAACCCAGCCATATCTCTTAGCACAGACAAGTGTGCACAGGCTTCATCAACAATTACCTCAAAAACAAAAACAAACAAAAAAAAAAACAAACAAAAAAAAGACTTTACTGGCAGTCCAGTGGTTAAGACTCCGTGCTTCCAGTGCAGGGGGTCTTGGTTGGATTGCTGGTTGGGGAACAAGGATCCCACATGCCATGGGGCACAGCAAAAAACAAAACAAAACAACAAACCCAGTTACCTCAAAGGGCCATTCACTCTCCCAGATTGAGTGTATCACTTCGTTTCTTTCTGTTACTTAATAGCCTCAAATGTAAAGGTCACAGGCATGCATTGCAAACTTAGGTATATTCTTTCATCATCATAAGCATGTTTTTATTCATTCTTTCATGTGCTTTGCCCCATCGAAGAAAACAAAAGTTGTTGATAATACTTTTATTTATAATAAAATAATACTGAGCATTTTAGCAGTGCTTAATACATTTCCTTAATGTATTGCACTAAATGTATATCACTAAATATATTTAGGGTATTTAGTAAATGTATTGAGTTAAATGTATTTCACTCCCAATTTATTTATGAAAATGTATTGAGTACTTGATCAGGTATTGCATTTTAAACTACTCATGTATTAACATATTTAATCCTCACAAAAATCTGCTAAAGTAGATATTTGTAATTCTATTTGACAGACAAGGAAACTAAGAACAAGGATGTCAAGTAACTTACTGAAAATTGCTCAGCTGAGAAGTTACAGAGCCAGGATTTGAACCTAGGCAGTCTGACTGTAGTCTTCCAGAGGACAGTTTATATTGGTTAATTTTTATATATTGAAATCCAGCTCTTCTGTTATCTCATTTTAATCCCTGTATTAATCTTATGAAGTAGACATTATCTGTGTTTTACAAATGATAAAACTGAGTTAAGTGAGTTGATACATAGCAGAGGTAGGATTCAAATCACTTCTGTTTGACTCTAAAACCAGAACTTATCCATTTTAGCTAGCGTTCTCTCTGAGAAATAAAAAAGCTGAGCTTGTCTGTTCTTTTGGGTTTGTTGCCCATTTTCCCTGTGAGCCATTGCTATTTCTTTTACGCCATAAGTGTAGCCGTGTTTCTTTGCCAAGCGATTGGTATGCTTTTTTGCCAAGCAGATGATACGGCAAAACCAACGTAGGACCGTGGCTCTTTTCACGTCAGATATCGCCTTTGTTCTGTCTCCTTAATGAAACTAGCTAACTCTCCATAATACTTTGTGGGTCTCAAATACCATATAAATAGTTGTTTCCTTGATCAGAGATCCCTTTTCCTAGCAATGTTTGCGTCTTCTACATACCCTATAAAATGTGAGAAAATAGTTCTTTTGGGAACTTTGTTGGGACAGAGAACTTCTGGAGCTCACTTCTTTTGAGAATTAACTAAAATAAGTCCTACTGTCATTTCTTTGAAATTTATAAACCATTGCCTGGGTCCATGTTAAAAAAAGGAGGAGTCCTCTTGAGTGGGAACTCTTCATTGGTACCCCAGACTTATTTCCTTTGCTTTTTCTCTGGCAAAGGAACTCTGGCACCAGACTGTCAGTGTGAAGTTTGCATTGTAACATAGACATCACTGCCCGGGTGCCACGTATTTATAAAGCATCTCCGAGTCTTTGTTTAGAGGAGGCTTCTGAAGCAGTCACTGTGGAGGGCAGGCATATGAGAGTTTCCAGGTGGTCATTGAACCCAATAAATTGATGCAAAATTTTATGCATTTGTGCTAAAGGCAATGTTCCAGGGAAAAGCGGGTATTGGTGACTAACAAGAGATTAAGAATTGCTGGTTCTAGTGCACTGTTTAGGAAGGGGGAAGAGTGGAGGCTGTTCTGCTGAAGTGTGTTGCAAACAAGGCAAAACTATCCTGTTAGAGCCAGCCAAGAAGGAATGTTCTTTACTCTCAGAACGTTGTTGGCATTTCACTACAGAGGCATGCTAGAGTGCCCGGTGCAGGGCAATACCCACCGATGCATGCTGCAACCACGAGAGGTCTCCAGGGTCTCTCGCAGCCCTCGTACTGCTTGCCACTCACTCAGCATGTACCCTGCACGCTCACAGTTCATCGACTCTTCCCAACATTCTTGTAAGGCTGGCATTTCTATCTTCACTTGGCAAACAAGGAATTGGATGACTAGAAACATTAAGCCAGTCGATCAAGGCCACAGCAGGCCAGTTAGTAGAAAGACTGGATTTCAAATGTAGGTTGGTTAGATTCCAAAGCCAGTTCATCCTCTTCCCAACATAGTTCATTGTTTCTCTGTGTCGGATGCTAAGAAAGTACTGTTTAGTGTAGCTTTTTACTGTGGCAGGACAGAGTTCCTCAAGAACACTCTCATATGCTGATAGGAAAAGCCTGAATGTGTTATTAGAGGGGAACAAGAGAATTAGACATTTCTCGGCACGGCAGAGGATAAGTGCATTTCCTTGAGGTGTGCTCATACCCCACACGTTTGATTCTCAATATGGTGTCTTGCTGAGCACCAAATGAATAACAGTCTCTGGCAAAGACAGCTCAGAGAGAGGATTGGTTGATTTTTCCCAGGTAGCTGCAAGACTTTGCATCTGTGCTCCATCACTCAAGCTGTGTCTGATTCTTTGCAACACTGTGGACAGGCTCTTCTATCCATAGGGTTCTCCAGGCAAGAATACTGGACAGGGTGGCCTTTTTCTACTCCAGGGAATCTTTCAGAACCCACAGATGGAACCCGTGTCTCCTGATGTCTCCTGCATTGGCAGGTGGATTTGTTCAGGCTGAGCCACCTGGGAAGCCCAGCTGCAAGACTTTATTTATTGCAAAAACGAACTTACTTCAAAGTTGAGTTTGAAGCAGCGCAGTGTTCCGGGGCTTACATGATCTAGCTGCGTCATTGTGATCTGGAACCCTAACTGGGTACTTAATGCTGGGAAGACCTCTGCTTACCAGACGACCTACATGGCCTTTAATTTTCAGTTCATATCAATCCTGCAGTCCTTCCCCATCATTTCATTTTGGGGTACAGATCAGCTAATGCCGTTAGTGTGGTAAACATGTGAAAGCAGAAATTTATGTTAGAGCCGAGGGCATTCTTTTTATTTATTTATTTATTTTTACCGTATCTGGCTGCACCATGTCTCGGTTGTGGCACATGGGACCAGGGAATGACCTGGGTCTCCTACACTGGGAGAGTTGAACTGTAGCCCCTGGACTACCAGGGAGGTCCCCCAGTGGCATTCTTTATAATAAAAATGAGCGGCAGACACTGTAGAGGATGACTGCCTTTGATCAACAGGTTGTCTGGGGAACAGACACCACCAGCGTGCCTCATTATGCTTCAGCCTTTTTTCTCTCCTATAAGGTCTATAAAGGTTTTTAAAAATTTTACTGCTCCCCCACCTCCACACATTTTAGGTTGACATCTAACATTTTTATTGTAAATGTAAAGAATCACTGTGACTGTCATTTCCAGAATATTGTAAACCTTGACCTTTACAAATAAAACGATGACATCATTCTTTGAATCACAAGTAAAATCCAAATGCTATTCCAACCTCTTTTAAAAAGTACCCAAAGAAGCTCTTCTACAGAAGCATGCTTTTATACCTTGTGGTCAAGCATCGCAGTGAGAGTTGGGTTTCCTTTTTTACCCCTGGTAATGGAGGTGGGAGAGGAGACCTTGAATGACTCTTCAGCCACAGATGTGCTCTCTGTCTACAGACAGAAAGAAGGTCAAGATCTGGAGATAACAATGTTATTAGCTCTCCCTTTCCTGCCCACTCTGTAGAAAGCCTCATGGATGCCAGGGCACATGATGCCAGTTTGAAGAGCACATATTTATTTAGCCCAGGTGCTGTGTGGTACAGGTCACTGTGGGGCCGGTGCTGGGAGTCGGTCCGTGGGCTCTGTCTGTCTGGCTCAAACTCAAAGTGGCAGGGCTGGAAGGAACTGCAGAGCCGCTGTTCCCATCTCTTGCCCTTAGGCTGGTGACTGTGTGAATAGTTGTCTTTCCTTTATTGAGTGATTTATAGGAAGAGATCTGCCCTTTCCCCTGTGTTTATATTTTATTTTTTATATATTTTTTGATGTGGGGCATTTTTAGAGTCTTTATTGAATTTGTTACCATGTTGCTTCTGTGTTATGCTTTGGTTTATTGGCCATGAAGCAGGTGGGATTTTAGCTCCCTGACCATGAATGGAACCTGCACCCCCTCCATTGGAAGGTCACATCTTAACCCCGGACCACTAGGGATATCCCTCCAGTGTGTTTTTGTAGATCAGTGGTTCTCAGCCAAGAGCGACTGTCCTTCCCAGGGGACATTTGGGCAATTTGGTTTTCACCTTAGGGGAGAGAGGGTGGCTGCTGGCATCTGTTGTAGGAAGAGGTCAGGGTGGCTCCTGGCCAGCTTACAATGCACAGGACAGCCAAGCCTGAGAAGCCCTAGTTTAGATGCTCTGGTTTTCTGCTGAAATCTTCCCTGCCCTAAGCTAAGTTCATTTCTTTAGCCTTCTACCAGGGAAGAAGAGCATAACATCTAAGAGGCAGCATAAGGGAAAGAAAAGAAGAAGCATGATATTCCATTGACTGCCTCTGAGAGCCTCAGTTTCTTCATCTGTGAAATGGGAATATCAATACCTGGCTTGCAAAATTATTGTAAGGCGTGCAGATAATGAAAGTACTGGGTGCAATATGTGGCCCACTCTCAATGTATGGAGGATGCTTTTTGTTATTCAACAGCCATGATACCACTTTCTAGCCTTCTCTTTTCAGGGACTTGTGTGATCTTGTCTGCTTTGAACCAAAGGTATGCTTTTTAAAAATGAAACATGCTATGTATCTGCCTCCTTCCATTTCTAGACTCTAGGCTCCCTGAGGCATCCTTTGTATATTTCAGCTGAGGGTTTTTACACACAGTGGCTCTCAACAAGCTTATTGACCTGAAATATTAGCCAGAATAAATCCCACTTAATTTTCCTTTTATTATAAGATTTAATTCTTTCCCCTTGGATTATTTGTAATGTGTTTAGTAAAACATTCACTTCCTAAAATGTAGTTTCTATTGCACAGCTGGGCCCAGTATGAACATGGTCTTGGTAATGCCTCAAATTCTGGAAGCTTTACTTTCCTGAACCAGTGTCACATTAAACATTTCTGCGGAGTGAGCAACAGCCTTGAGGAAGACAGCCTATCATTTTCTAGAAGTGACGGGTAGGATGGTTTGAGTCTTATGTTTTCCTTTGTGAGTCCCTTGGTCTAACCTTTTTGATCTGACTTTGATCTGACACTCTCCTCTGAGCAGAGCAGTCCTTTGGCCCCTTTCTGGTGAGAAAGGAGAAATTTTTATTCATTTGTCAGATTTCTATTTTATGTTAATATGTAGAGTGAAGCCAAGAGTAACGCATGTATTTTAAATAGTGCTAATGAATAAATGATGACACACTATTTTATATCCTTTGCCAACACCAGTTTCTCTCATTGGGTACAGATTTTTCCACTCCAGCTTGAAATAGTAACTGTTTCTTTGCTTGACAAGCTGAAGATTTTAGTAATTGAAATGGAATGAAGTCCTCTCCTTTTGAAAGTAGTTTAGATCCTGTAAGGCACATATGGAAGCCTTTAAAAGTTGCCCAAGTGTTTGAATGCTACAGTGGGCCCACGTGGAGGGGTGGATCATAGTATTCTGTTTTGGGTTCAGCTTGTGGGAGTTGGTGTTAGTCGGCAGTGGGTTTGAGTGGCTGAAAGGGTAGAAGGCCCTGTGGGGAATGTGTGTTTTGACAGTGTCCCCTTTTAAAGATGAAATGAGTCTCCTGTTCACCGTCCACACCATTAGTATCAGAATAGCAACGCATTGTGGGAACTGATGTGTGTTTTGTGGGAGAAAGAATAACAGAAAACTTCTCTGCTTGTTTCCTTAAAAAGTGTGACTTTGTTCACTTTCAGAAGGTGTAGGTTACCGAAAGAGGATCCTCTCTCTTTGAATGTTTTCAGGCTCAGAGGAGAGTGAGAATCTATTTACTTTAGTTAAAATGCCAAACCAAATCTCCCAATGCAAATATGGACCACCCAGAGACATTGTAAAGGACAGGTTTGGGGTTTTGAATACAGATTTCCTTGCTTTGTCTTTTAGGCTTTTTAATATTTTTCAAATACTGTCGAAAAGTAATTGGCACATCAAGCAAGGATGAAATCCCATATCTTTTGCCATGAACCTTAAAGGGGGGAATTATACTCATTTCCCTTGAGAGCTCCTTGTTTCTTAAAATCAAGGAATATGAATTATTAACATTTGAAGGCCACCAAGTTGAAGATTTTAAAATAGATAGAAAAGTCGGCTTATAACACAGGTATAGGAGAGGAGGTCCTGTGAATAGTCAGCAGAAGCAGAGGCGCTACCTCAGGCCAAGGGGGGCTCATAATTTGAGCAGGTTTGGAGATTTTAACCTTGAGGATCCACTGTTAATCACAGCCATCTTGCCTGATGGTTGAGGGTGACAGGGACAGTGATAATTTCAAATTTACAGGGTTTTCTTAAAGCTTTATGATTTGCCCAGTGAAGTAGTTGCCGCAGTCAGTGATGGTTGTGGAAGGTTCACTTGAAGTGGGAATATACTTCCCATCAGTCACCTGCAGTCTTGCTGCCAGACTCTTCCGTCCCAGTGTCCTTACAATAGACAGCAGCCTGCTTTTGAGTCAGAAATCATGATGGGCAGACGGTGGGGAACCCAGCATCCTGGGTTCCTGAGAGCCCTGACTGGGCATTGAATCAACAGCTGTTGTTTGCCCATCATGATTTCTCTGACTCAGAAACAGGCTGTTGTCTGTTGTCTTCGTCGGATGGCAAAGTTTGCCAACAAGCAAGCCGCACAACAGGCCAGTATATCCGCAATGAGGCATTGGGGTGAGAAATATGACTTTATTTGGAAAGAAAACTGACCAAGAAGATGGCAGACTAATGTCTCAAAATAACCATCTCATCCAGGTCTGGATGCCAGGTTCTTTTATAGAACAGAGATGGAGGTGGGCGGGTGGTGAGAAAGCAACGTGAAAAGGCCGTTAATCTTGCAAAATCTCCTGGAATGGCAAGCCAGGGGAGGCAATGGATTAATTTCTTCCTTCCTATAGTCACCTGTAAGTGGACAGAGTCCTGAACAAAGGCTTCTTGGTTTAACAGGTTCCCCAGGCAGGTCATTATGTATGGACACAGTATCCTTTTAGTGAACAAAAGCAATGGGAAGCAAAGGTTAAAGAAACAGATCCAACATGGAGTCAAGCTGTTCCTTGTAACGAAGGCATCGACCTTGCAGCAGAAGTCTTCAGCCCATCCAGAAAACATACATACGGTCAGAACACATTGGTAACCCCCACCAAGTGGCCACTGAATGAAGTCCAGTTGCAGGTATTCAGAGGGTTCAAAGGGAGAAGGTTTGAGGCCTCTGGGAACAAACATTGTTTTCCAGGTTTGGGGAGTTGGCAGCTCAGACATTGCTGGTGAACTGTTTCTATAGAAGGCCTCCTACTGTCGGGGGAGTGTGTAATTTCCTTGGTTCTGTCTCGTCGCAACAAAAATATGAAGTGGCGGACAGACCAGCGTAACAGCCCTCGGACGTGCCAGTGTTACAGCTCAGTTTTATTTAGAAAGTAAAGGAAAATACATCCTCGAGGTGTGAGGGAATGCCGACCCAAAAGATGTAAAGAGAAGAGAGGCCCTGGCCCAGTTTTGGCTCCTCTTTTTATATATTCTTTTCTCCTTCTCCTGGGCCTGCCCTATGTAAACTGGGCCAGCCAGGAGTGCTGTTTGTTTACCTGAAGTCCTCACTCTGGTCCTCGGACCTTCCTTTGTTCTATTTTCGCAGGTTTTCCCTTCTTTGTCTTTTAGCCACTGCCACTTTGGACTCCTTTTTTTCTATTCTAACTACCTAACACTATCAATGTTTATTTCCTGATCTGAGTCATTTTAATCGCACTGCAGTGGATGACGGAATGCAAACCTGAAAAATGGAGCTTGCTGGGGAGCCGGGAAGAACCAAGCACTGTCCTGGGTTCCCCAGTAGCCCTGACTGCTCACTGAATTGCAGCCATTGTTTGAAGATCATGATTTCTCTGACTCAGAAGCAGGCTGTGGTCCAGTGGAACTTCCGTGGTGGTCCAGCAGTTAAGACTTCGCCTTCCAGTGTAGGAGGAGGGGGTTCGATTCCTGGTCACTAAGACCCCACATGCCTTATGGCCAAAAAGAGCAAAACGTAAAAAATACAGACTTTAAAAATGGTCCACATTAAAAAAACCAAAAAACCCTAAGAAGCAGGCAGTTGCCTGTTAATAGGGACGTCAGGATGGCAAAAGTCTGGCAACAGGGATCATTTTTAGCAGGAACAGAATGGACTTCATCCATATGATCCATAGCCTTTGCAGGTTCTGTTGCTGCTGCCTTTTCATGGAAGTCAGCTAAAGCAATCCCCTGATAACTCAGGTTCAGTCTTTTTAGTGTGAGCCTCAGTTTTTATGACAACAGTTTCAACAGAAAAGGGAGTAGCAGCAAGAAGGTATTTTACCTGCTGTCTGTTTTTGCTGGAGTCCTGGTAGACTTAAAGGGCTTCCCTGGTGGCTCAAATGGTAAAGAATCTGCCTGCAATGCAGAAGACCCAGGTTCGATCCCTGGGTAAGGAAGATCCCCTGGAGAAGGGAATGGCAATCGACTCCAGTATTCTTGCCTGGAGAATTTCATGGACAGAGAAGCCTGGCAGGTTACAGTCCATGGGGTCACAAAGAGCTGGACATAATTGAGTCACTAAGACTGATGGACAAAAAAAAAAAACCAACCCTTTGCTTCCCATTCCAATTATGGATGATCCCAAAGACATATCAGCTGCCAGTATAAACCTAACAGTTTGTCCTCCTGGTAACTAGCATGCTCTTAGTCAGGGCTTGGAGTTCTGCTTGTTGGACTGATTTAGCTTATGGGAGACTTACCCTCTTAAAAATTCATATTGGGTAATGACAACATAGCCAGCTTAGAAATTTCCTTTTTTGTTTGGTGTGACCCATCAACAGACAAAATTAGATCAGGATTAGTCTAAGGGGCACTTTGTGAATTGGGATACAGTGTCACAGAGGTCACGGGCTCACCTTCTTTGGTCAAGGATAGTAACATAGCAGACTGTTTTGTTTTGGATGCAGATTTAGGTGCTGAGAGCAGAATCATCTCACAGGAGGTTAGTATGTTTGCAGAGAATGTTGAGTTACTTCAGAATTGAGAAGATTTTGGCCAGTGGGTGGAGTTTGTAATTAAATGTCATTTCCTAGGGCTTCCCAGGTGCCACTAGTGGTAAAGAACCTGCCTGCCAATGCAGGAGACGTAAGAGACATGGGTTCAATTGCTGGGTTGGGAAGTTTCCCTGGAGAAGGGCATGGCAGTCCACTCCAGTATTCTTGCCTGGAGAATCCCATGGACAGAGGAGCCTGGTGGGCTACAGTCCATGGGGTTGCAAACAGCTGGACATGACTAAGCAGCTTTTGCTTCACTTCTGTACTTCTCATGTTCTTGCTTGAGCATCCCTGGGGCTTGGCTATCTGTTTCCTGTACAAATAAGGTGAACGATTTTGAAGTTGGGTGGCCCTGGGGCAGGCGGTTCTTACAGCACTTGGTTTAGTCCCATAAAGGCCTGCTCATGTTTATCTTCCCCAGGAGCTGGTTCAGTGATGGAGCTTTTAGTGAGTTCATGGAGAAGGCAATGGCAGCCCACTCCAGTACTCTTGCCTGGAAAATCCCATGGATGGAGGAGCTTGGTAGGCTGCAGCCCATGACGTCGCTAAGAGTGGGACACGACCGAGCGACTTCACTTGCACTTTTTACTTTCATGCATTGGATAAGGAAATGGCAACCCCCTCCAGTGTTCTTGCCGGAGAATCCCAGGGACGGGGGAGCCTGGTGGGCTGCCATCTATGGGGTTGCACAGAGTCGGACACGACTGAAGTGACTTAGCAGCAGCAGAGTGGGAAAGCCAATAGAGGGAAAATTAGGAACCCATACTCTGCAATAACCAGCCAGGCCTATGGATGCACACGGTTGTTGTTTAGGTGTGGCCTAGGAAATTTGGGGATCAGCTTGGTTTTTTGGAGCTCACTGGATTCCTTCAGTGCTTAGACTATGACTTAAGTAATGAGTAGTGTCTGGAGATAATTATAATCTTTCCTTGGAGACTTTTTGTCCTTGTTTAGCTAACTGTTATAGCAAATAAGTGGGATTCTTTATGGATGCCTCTTTGGTACCTGAAAATAGCAAAAGTTTGGCTATATTCTTACTGTAGAAGGGTTGATTTCCCAGGGAAATGGAGGGTACCTAAGTTTTGGTGGAGCATTTGGGAAAAATAAGAAGGGGTCTCACTGAACCCTCCAAGTTTGCCTGTCCCAGGTATATTGTTGTTTGTTCCAAGTAAAGGTGAATAGCCACTGGTTGTTGGTGTCCCAGCGTGCTGAAGGCTGGACAGAGGTCCACAGCTGTGAGCCATTTCGAATCTGATGACACTTGTGACAAAGGGTTTTGGGGTATGAACAGCTGGGAAGTAGGGAATCTTGTTAATCTCAAGTCAAATTGCCATCCCCACCCATGGGGTTTGAGGACTGTTAAGACCAGGTGTTACGGGGGCTGGTACAGGGAATGGTTAGCCGCTGAGGGAATTGGTCTTCTGTTACTGGCATAAGACCTTGCGTCACCTCAGGTATTAATGGCTGTTGAGGCAGTTTAGGAAGAGGTTTGGTTTCCTCTATGAAAATTTTATAGGTTCTACACCTTCTATTCGTCCAGGGTCAGTGTTAGAGGTAGCCCACAAGTAAGTAAGTAAGTAAAGTCACACAAGGTGCCTGATTTTCAGTCACCTTGATTAAGTTAGAGGTCTTTTGCTGGAATCCTTTCTCTCCTATATCAGGACAGACTGTAAAGAACATCAAGGATCAGGTTCAGCTTGGTCAGGAAATTCTAAGGTGAGATGTCCACTAGGAGCAAAATGTATTAGCCCTTTTAATTCAGAAAGGAGATCGCTACCTGATAGTTTGACTGGAGCTGTGTTAGTTGCTCAGTCGTGTCTGACTCTTTGCGACCCCATGGACTGTAGCCTCTGACCGTGGGATTCTCCAGGCAAGAATACTGGAGTTGGTTGCCATCCCCTTCTCCAGGAAATCTTCTGACCCAGGGATCGAATCTGGGTCTCCCGCATTGCAGACAGATTCTTCACCATTTGAGCCACCAGGGAAGCCTAATAGATTGACTGGAGCTGTGTCATGTAGCAAGAAAGGAGAATTTCTCAGTGAAAGGTCCCAGAGTCATTTGTCCGGGTTGTTGAAGAATTTTAATAGACACCCACTATGGGAACTTCTTTTTCAGTCCAAGAGATGTGTTGTCCTATGACAGTGGGGTTCAAAGTAGAGACTGTAGCGCTGGTATCTATCACAAGTTGGCAAGGTTTCCCGTTACTTTTGATATTTTAAACTGTTTATTTAATTTCTCTGTTGTGGCATGCAGTCTTTCTCTAGTTGTAATGCATGGGCTTGGTTGCCCCAGGGCATGTGGGATCTTATTTCCCCAACCAGGGATCGAACCTGCATCCCTTGCATTGGAAGGTGGCTTCTTAACCACTGGACCACCAGGGAACTCCCTCCATTAATTTTATTTTATTTTATTTTATTTTTTAGTTTCCCCTTGGCTGTTTAAACAATTACTGGTGGCAGCTTATCAGAGAATTTCTTATACCCCTGTCAACTCTTGGAGGGGCCCCAAAGAGGGCCCCTTTTGGGAGGAAGATATGAGAGAATTTAAGTTGCTGTTGAAGAATTTTGATAGAATTTTGGGGAGCAATCTTTTCTCCAATGCCCCGGTTGATTACAGTTGAGATGTGGATCCCTGGACCAGCCTTTTGATGATAGACTCTTTAGGAGGGTGCGTGGTGGGAGCCCAGGTATTATTTTTGGTCGCTTATCTTGGACCTGTTGTAGTGTAAAGGGGAATAGTTGGGCAGACTTTTGTTCACTGTCTTATTCCAAAGTCCTTTCAAAGTGCTCAGCATTGGTCATGAGTTCAGTCAAACCAGTGGCCTCCCATCTTGTTTTCTGCCTTTTTCAGTTTAGTTCAGTAGCTCAGTCATGTCCGACTTTCTGTGACCCCATGGACTGTAGCACACCAGGCTTCCCTGTCCATCACCAACTCTCAGAACATGCTCAGACTCGTGTCTTTTGAGTCGGTGATGCCATCCAGCCATCTCATCCTCTGTTGTCCTCTCTTCCTCCTGCCTTCAGTCTTTCCCAGCAACAGAGTCTTTTCCAATGAGTCAGTTCTTCACATGAGGTGGCCAGTTGGAGTTTCAGCTTTAGCATCAGTCCTTCCAATGACTATTCAGGACTGATTTCCTTTAGGATGGACTGGTTGGATCTCCTTGCAGTCCAAGGGACTCTCAAGAGTCTTCTCCAACACCACAGTTCAAAAGCATCAATTCTTCAGTGCTCAGCTTTCTTCATAGTCCAACTCTCACATCCATACATGACCACTGGAAAAACCATAGCCTTGACTAGACGGACCTTTGTCAGCAGAGTAATGTCTCTGCTTTTTAATATGCTGTCTAGGTTGGTCATTGCTTTCCTTCCAAGGAGCAACCTTTTTTTTTTTTTTTTTTTTGGCTGCAGTCACCATCTGCAGTGATTTTAGAGCCCAAGAAAAGAAAGTCATTCACTGTTTCCATTGTTTCCCCATCTATTTGCCATGCAGTGATGGGACCAGATGCCATGATCTTAGTTTTTTGAGTGTTGAATTTTAAGCCAGCCTTTTCACTCTCCTCTTTCACTGTCATCAAGAGGCTCTTTAGTTCTTCATCGCTTTTTGCCATAAGGGTGGTGTCATCTGCATATCTGAGGTTATTGATATTTCTCCTGACAATCTTGATTCCAGCTTGTGCTTCATCCAGCCTGGCATTTCACATGAGTACTCTGGATGTAAGTTAAATAAGCAGGGTGACAATATATAGCCTTGACGTACTCCTTCCCCAGTTTGGAAGCAGTCCATTATTCCATGTCTGGTTCTAGCTGTTGCTTCTTGATCTGCATACAGATTTCTCAGGAGGCAGATAAAGTGGTCTGGTATTCCCATCTCTTGAAGAATTTTCCACAGTTTGTTGTGATCTACCTTTTTATCAATCCACTAATCTCAGGAGACAATCCGTTTACAAGTTGGGCAGTGAGAGCAGGTTTATTTATTGTGTGGAACCCAGGATGCCTTAGGAAGAGAACTTCCAGACAAGTTTTAAAGTGAGGCACAGCCAGCTACAGATTCATTTTTCTCTTGTTTGCATATTTGCCCAATCATCGTGGGCAAGGAAAACTCTAGGTATGACTTTTAAAAGATCGCCTGCATTTTGCAAGCTTTTTCTGCTCCATAAGGGGACCATGTTAAAGAGAGAGGATCTGAAATATTGTCAGTAGGGTTCCACCATTCTGCTTCTTGTATCCTTTTTAGGCGTCACCAGGTCCTACCAGCAGTTGCTTGAGCTCATGAAGATCTGGCAGCCCTGGTCATAAGTTCCAATGAGGACTTTAAATTCTTCAGAAAACTTTTGGTTCTCTTTCACAGTTTTAGGAAATTCTTTAACTATGGTCTTTCAGTTTGGTCTTTGATCAAGGAGTGAAAAATAACCTGAGGAGGATCTCCAGTAGCTTTGGTAGGGTGATTTATTTTCAAAGGTAACTTCCCAGAGTGGAAAGTCAGGTAAGGTAGAGACTTAGAGAGCGTGAGTACTCAGACAAGCAAGTTAGAGGGGAGCAGCAGGCATTATGTCAGTCTTACTGTCTTTTGATTTAGGTACCCCTTGCGTCTTTAATTTTTTATTAGCCTTTTGTAATGAATTTTTTAATGATGTTATTTTGGAATCTTGAAGCTTTTTGGAAGCTTTTGCATACTGATTGAGGTAGGTCTCCCATTTTGTTTGTTAATGTGGGAGCACTTGCTTTAAATGTACTTCTTAAATGAACTGCTGCTGCTGCTAAGTCGCTTCAGTCGTGTGCGACTCTGTGCAACCCCATAGACAGCAGCCCACCAGGGTCCCCCGTCCCTGGGCTTCTCCAGGCAAGAACACTGGAGTGGGGTGCCATTTCCTTCTCCAATGCAGTCTTGTCTAATTGGAATATTTCTTCTCGTGGCCATTGTGACTTTAGGTTGGTTTTGGTAAGATTTTGCAGGTTTTGTAGGTGTATACATACACCTACCTGCTTGTATACATAATGAGCAGGTGTGCCTGAAGATGGCCCACTCAGCTCTTCGGAACCTAAACATCCCATTTTTGTTTTAAGCTAGGCCTTAAATTTCTTGGAGCCAGATTAAGAAGGATGTCCTGGTGGGCCAGAGATTGTGTGGTGTTTTATAAGGTACCTTGATGGATGAAAATTTGCTGGAGTTTGGTGGGTGACTTAGTGTCAGCCTAACCATCCTGCCACCAACTTATCTAGTATGGGAGTCTTAGGGATAGGTAGGAAGCCCTGCCTAACAACTTTTATGATCTCAATCCAGGCTCACTAGTTTTGCAGCTTTTGGTTTCTGAGATTCCGTTAGGCGCAGCCTTGAACTATAAGCAAACATGTGCACGCTAACAGAGCAGCGGGACCAAGGACATGTCTTGTGGACTGGCAGTTCTTGGTGTGAAATTGGGGAGTGAACCAGCTGACCCCAACAGATGGGGACCGCAGACCAGGATTCCAAACAAAGGAGGAATTGCAGAATGACTCACCAGCGGTTCCCAGCACGGAACTAGGGACTTTAGTCAAATAGGGAACTGTGGATTGAACCAAGGATAGGGACGTGTGTTTCGGATGGAACTGTCTCCCAGCCCAAGGTGAACCATTAAACCCTGGACTGGAAAGTCTGCTAGGTTGGGAGTTCTGCACAAAGACAGCAGAGCTGAGAATTGAGAGGAACTTACCCACAGAGATATGAGAAAGACAAGAGAGCTCGAAGAATTTGTGGCTACCATGCCTTGTTCTCATCATCCCCAAAGCTGTGAAAAGTCTCCTCTGACTCTCCCTGCTGCCACCAAGATTGCTGAAAGATAGAATTCAGCTGAGTAACTTTTAAAAGATCTTATGGGCTTTATTCAACCATCCACGAATCTGGCTGCCCCCATTAACCTATCTAGGGCTTACCAGGTATTTCTAGATTGACTAGTTTAAGATTCTGCCCTTGTGAGGGTTTGAAGCTGTAATTAAGTTGTTCGGTTGCTAAATCGAGTCAGATTCTTTTGCGACCCCACAGAGTAGAGCCTGCCAGGCTCCTCTGTCCGTGAGATTTCCCAGGCAAGAACAGGGAAGTGGGTGGCCGTTTCCTTCTCCAGGGGGAGCTTCCTGACCCAGGGATTGAACCCGCATCTCCTGCATTAGCGAGTGGATTCTTTTCCGCTGAGCCACCTGGGAAGCCCCAGCCCTATGTGGCAGTGCTATTATTAAGCCAGTAATTAAGTTTAGGTATCAAGTTTTGGTTTGGTGATGACATGGGCTTAGAACAATGACGCCATGTGGGGCCTGTTGTCTCTGTCTCTCCTTAACACCAGGTGGCTCAGACAGTAAAGAATCCAACACGGGACCCAAGTTTGACCCCTGGGTTGGGAAGACCCCCTGGAGGAGGAAATGGCAGCCCACTCTAGCCTGAGAATTCCACGGACAGACGAGCTTGGCAGGCTGCAGCCCTTGGGTTGCAGAGAGTCAGACACACCTGAGTGACTATCACTTAACATTGTCAGAATCACTGTTACCTTCCTGAACAATGGGAAGGTTGATCTGGGCAGCACACAGAGTGTTTTGTAAACTCTCTGGGGGAATATTCAGAATGAAAGTTGCTTTACCTAGGACACATGTTCTGGCAGTCATATGGTTAACAGTCATATTTAGTGTTTTCTTAGTCTTTACATGTGTTCCAAGAAAAATGTATTCATGACACTTGTTAAAGAAATGGTAAGGCAAGCTTTATTCAGGGGGACTATGCGTTGTGGTAATATCAGGACCACTGTATGGGGTTTTGCGAAGGGGAGAAAGATCGTGCCCAACTTTGAGTACAACAAGGAAAAGTGGGAATTTATAGCCATGTAACAGTCAATCCTAAAGGAAATCAACCCTGAATATTAACTGGAAGGACTGATGGTGAAGCTGGAGCTCCAGTACTTTGGCTTCCTTATGCGAAGAGCTGACTCACTGGAAAAGACCCTGATGCTGGGAAAGATTGAGGGCAAGAGGAGAAGGGGGCAGCAGAGGATGAGATGGTTGGATGGCATCACTGACTCAATAGATAGGAATCTGAGCAAAGCCCTGGGAGACAGTGAAGGAAAGGGGAGCCTGGAACACTGTAGTTCATGGGATCGCAAAGAGTTAGTGACTGAACGACAGGAACAAGCAGAATAGGGGTCAGTGTATGGAAAATTACTAAAAGGAAACATCAGGATAATGGTAGGGATTCAAACTAAACCCACCTAATAGGATTCTTGATAAAGGCAGGCCGAGGTGATCAGCTGTCACTTGGGAGATGTGGGCATAAGGAGCCCGATCAGATATCAGTCAGGTATTGGTGGTCAGCACCCCACTCCAGTACTCTGGCCTGGAAAATCCCATGCATGGAGGGGCCTGGTAGGCTGCAGTCCATGGGGTCACTAGGAGTTGGACACGACTGAGCGACTTCACTTTCACTTTTCACTTCGATGCATTGGAGAAGGAAATGGCAACCCACTCCAGTGTTCTTGCCTGGAGAATCCCAGGGACGGGGAGCCTGGTGGGCTGCCATCTATGGGATTGCACAGAGTCGGACACGACTGAAGCGACTTAGCAGCAGCAGCAGCATTGGTGATCAGAGCTGGAAGGTGGGGCACTCTGGCCAAACTGACTTATCAGGAAGGACTCTTGCTAAAATTGGAGAACATGCCCATGGACAGGGCCTAGTTGAAAAACACTTGGAGGAACCCAACTAGGGTTTGGTCAAGGAGATCATCTTTGTGATACCCTTCTCAGAGGGCACTCCACTGCAGGCTTGGGTGGGGTGGTAAGGACGGGTGCTGGAAGTTGCCGACAGCAAATTGAGAAAGGGGGAAATGTAACCAGAATGCTGGATCACTGGAGTAGTGTTTAGGCCGAGGGAATGTATTGATCCGGTTAGGCTGCATCACCATTCAATAAGAAATAACTCACAAACCTCAGCAGGGTAGCATGAGGAAAGATTTTTCTCACTCTTTTTACATGCCTAGTGGGGGTCAGTAAGGGGCTCTGTTGGCCACGTTCACTCAGAGACTGATACTGAGAGAGGCTTCATCTTGATGAATGTGCCCCAGTCCCTAACGTGTCGTTAGCAAAGTGGATTCATTGGCTCTGCTTGAGGACAAATGGATTGTTACGTGTAGTCCTGGAGGAGGGGAACAGGAGTGTTTATAATTAATCCAGATGACTGGAAGGGAGGGGCTTGCCTGAGTTCTGCCTACTCATGCTGCTAATCACATTCCTAGGAAGCTCACTGAGACATAACCACACATGTAGTGGTTTCAACATCCTACTTTAGGAACACGTGAAAGAATGCCCATTTAGAATATAAAGTGCATTTGAATGGTTTTAGTATCATCAGTAATAACAGGGTCCTGGAATTAGTGGGCTTTGAAATCCAGTTACTGATAATAAATAAAATATATGTAGGGGTAGAGATTATCTTCCTTCAGTAGATTTTCAGTTGTAGTCAGGAATATCCTTTAGTCCTGATGGAGTCCCAACCGTGACCCAGACTTAGTGCTTTGTGGGCACATGAAGATGAACAGGGTGTAGACACAAGGGACTGAGGTCTAGTTAGAGGAAAGTAGCAAAGAGTTGGACACGACTGAAGCGACTCAGCAGCAGCAGCAGCAGCAGCAGCAAAGTTTAATATCCATAACAAGGAGTTTTATGTTATCACGTGTGTGTGTGTGATTGCTCAGTCATGTCCAGCTCTGCGACCCTTTGGACTGTAGCCCACCTTGCCCTTGGGATTCTCCGGGCAAAAATACTGGAATTGGTTGCTCTTTCCTTCTCCAGGGATCTTCCCACCTAGGGATCCAACCCAAGTCTCTTGCATATTATCACATGTATCACGTGGTTGTTGTATGAGGTAAAAGGTGATAAATACTAAGAGAAGTATAGCAAAGTATAATGGGAGCTCAAACAAGGGAAGCTGTTAATAATTAAGTGAATAATCACTTCTTTTAATCAGGCAAAAGCATTAGTATTACTGTGTTACCTTCATCCTTCCTGTCTTGTTCTTGGGCTCCATTTGACCTCAAACTAATTGTAACAATGATTAATAGATAGTATAAGAGCATTGCCTTTGGGGCCAGGATTCAGATCTCAGTGTTCCCACTTACTAGCTCCCTGACCTGGACAAGTTACTTTGTCTCCCTGTTCCTATTTTCATCACCTCTGCAACAGAACTGATGGTTATAGTACCCACTTCCTAGTGTTGCAGTGAGATTTGAACGAATACATCCTACTTAATTTTACAGGGTTTAAATGTTTCCCCTTGGATCGTTTTGGTGTGTTTAGTACAAACACTGGCTTCCTGAGGTGTGCCACTTGTTAAGTGTCTCGGCCCATCATGGATGCTCGATAATTCCTAGGATCCTGAAAGTCTTGCCTTCCTGAGTCAGGCCCACCTTGAGCATTTCTTTCTGTGCCCAGTAGATCAGGGTGAGTACATTGTACGAGCCAGACTGTCAGTTAGCATTTTCCTGGCCTGTGAGGCAGCCTTAGTCTAGAGACCTCTGGAATATCAAGGTGGCCTCTGTTCTGATCTTGGTTCAGGTCAGCTGAGGACACATTTCCAAGCCCTCACTGTGAATTACCTGCACCTCTCCAAAGTCATGTTAAATTCAACTCAAATGTGATATAAATGCACTGTGGCAAAATCCTGGAGGTATTCTGCTTCTTTGAGTTCAAAAGTTAAAAGGTCTGTGTGTTTGGGAAGATCCCTGGAGAAGGGAATGACAACCCACTCCGGTATTCTTGGCTGGAAAATTCCATGATCAGAGGAGCCTGGCAGGCTACAGTCCATGGAGCTGCAAAGAGTCAGACAGGCTGAGCTTGAGGAGCTAGAGGCTGGGTATGATGGATGAGAAGCATGTGGCTCCTCTTGGCCAGTGCACATCCTGCCTCTCCTCTTCCTTACTGCTCCTGGAATACAAAGTGGATGAATTTGAGATGATGCTGCAGAAAGCTTGTGGGCTGTGAGCAGGTGCAGGGGTGGGCATGGAGACCCTGTCTTTGGTAAATAGGTCTGAGGACACCTATCTATGGTAGCCTAAACTTCTAGGGAAAAAGGAGAGTTCATATCAATATAATGGAGAGAAACTTAAAAAAATGTATGTATTTACTTGGCTGTGTTGGGTCTTAGTTGAAGCCCATGGGCTTAGTTGCCCTGGGGCATGTGGGATCTTAGTTCCCTGGGCAGAGATCCAATCTGCGTCCCCTGCATGGCAAGGCAGATCCTTAGCCACTGGACTACCAGGGACGCCCCTGGAGAGAACCTTTGATTCAAGCACTTCAGAAAACTGGACTGGCTGCCAGTGAGTTCCTAGAGCCCAGGAGAATTTAAGCGAACCACCTCCAGGGCAGATTTTCTGTGATGGGATTATTACATAATGAAACTCAGACCAGAGATTCCTCTAGTGAGCTCTACATTTTTTTTTTCCTCCAAATTTAAGAAGCTCTGTTTTTGTACATTTGATGGAGGCTGGCATCACTCCTCTCTGACCAGGTTCTGCCATTCCCTTGGGGCGTGCGTAAATAAGAGAACAGGTGCCAGACTGGAAAAATAAATATGACAATCTCTGTCTACTTCCTGTCCCACATAACTGTTCAAATCGTAACATTCGTTCATTCCTTGCTTCATTCCACAAACATTCCTTAAGCTCCTGCCAGACACTGGGAATACTTAAGCTCCTGCCAGACACTGGGAATGCTATAGCAGCATCAGGCCAGGTTGAAAGAAATTTAACAGCTTGTGACAACCGTTAAAAATAAACAAGCTACGCTCGCATCCGACTGCATTCCAAACTGCCCACACCATCATGCATCTGAGAGCTCAGCCTCTCATTTTTCATTTGTTGGTTATTTCAGTAATCTTCTTAATGTACCTTGAAGATGTTCAAAGTCTGAGCCATCCTGCCAACCGCAGAGGCTAGACTCATATGTCATTTCAAAGGTGTATGCCAGAAAACCCCAACTACTTTATTCCCTTTGCAGCCTGAAGAATGGAAAACTACCAGATTTCTTGAGGACTAGTTCCCCCCTCGCCCGCCCCCCACACCAAATGCTGATCTTATGCAAAACATGTATTACAAATGCTAAGGTACCTATTTCAGGAAATTTATTCCTCACTTTTTCATTACATACAGCAGAGGTGTGATTATAAGGGAAGCGTTAATTCTCGTTTGCATTACTTAGCACATTTGAGTAGGTTGGATTGGTTTAACATGGAAATGTTTGATTTTTTTTTTCTCGAGACCCTCATGTCTTTTAGAAACGAATAGTTTCTCCGGAAGTGAGGAAGGGCCAAAGGGCAGAAACAGTTGACCCGGGTCATGAACACCTGAGCATTTTGTACCAAACACACACCTTTGCAGATGATGTTCCATCACACGGTGGCCACTCCCTGTTTTGGATTGGAGGAAAATTGCTTTACAATGCTGTGTTGGTGTCTGCCATACAGCAACACAAATCAGTCATGACTACACATATATATATGCATAGTTATGAAGTGTGTGTATATATATGTCCCTTCCCCCTTGAGCCTCCCTCCCCAGTCCCACCCTCTAGGTTGTCACAGAGCCTCAAGCTGAGCTCCCTGTGCAACGCAGCAGCTTCCCACTAAGCTTCCTGTTTCACACATGGTAGTGTGTGTATGTGTCAGCGCTCCTCTCTCAGTTCGTCTCACCCTCTCCTTCCCCTGCTGTGCCCACAAGTCCGTTCTCCACGTCTGCATCTCCATTCCTTCCCTGCAAATAGGTTCATCAGTACTATTTTTCTAGACTCCATGCGTATGCATTAATGTACGATATCTTTCTCTTTCTGACTTACTTCACTGTGGATAACAGGCTCTAGGTTCATCCACCTCATTAAGCTGACTCAACATTGTTCCTTTTTATGGCTGAGAAGTATTGCGTTACATATATGTACCATACCTTTATGCTTTCATCTGTCAATAGCTCTCTAGTTTGCTTCCTAGATATCTGTTGATATCTCGGGTGAACACTGGGTTACACATGTCTTTTCTCAATTATGGTTTTCTCAGGTGTGTGCCCAGTAGTGGGATTGCTGAGTTATATGGTCGTCTTATTCCTGGTTTTTAAGGTATCTCCACATTGTTCTCCATAGTGGCTGTATCAGTTGCCTCTTGTCATTCACTCGCGCTCACTCTCCTTCCACGGGAAACACATCCCCACTTCCCAGGCAACCCAAGTCTCCGTATCCTGCTCTCACTGCCCCTCCTTCAGGAAGCCCACTGTGAGCTTGGGTTCCGCAACTCTGCCTTGAGCCTTAAACATTTTTCACACACTTGCCACTTCTCCCTTGCCATGGAGCTAGCGTTTTCAGACCCTACCATGTTACAGGCTTTTTGAGACAGACTGTTTTTTTTTTTTTTCAGGTGATTTATTCATCCAACAAATATTTATGGATAGGTTTGTCTTATAATTCATTGTCTAAATCATGACCCTGCCCTTTTTCTCTGAAAAGAAATAAAATTGAAAATACGAAGAGTCAGAAGGATGGCTAATGTATTTGAGTGCTTCATAAATCTATTCCAGACACAGCTGTCACAACAGCCAACGCCTCTCTCTCCAGGACTTTGGTTTGGACTAAGGAGGGACAGATCGTAAACAAGCATTCAAAACGAGTGTTCCTGCTTATAGAAATTAAATATATTTATTATAGAAAAAGATAAATGCATAACTTGTTTTCTTCCTTCTTGTATTAGTGTAATGGCAGTTAAGGAAGGTTGACTACTGGTTAGTTAAGCAAGTCTAAAATCTAAACTTCCTGGATAGGAGTCCTGCCTCTTCCAGTTGGCATACTAAAAGAAGATTAAATGAGTTAACACATGGAAAAGACTGACAGCACTGCCTGGTACATAGTAAGAGCTAGTTAGGAATATGTTACTTTCATTATTACTCGACAAGGGTACTATATTAATAAATCCACTGAGAATCTGGAAATAAGACTGTTTTCACTGTTAACCTCTTATCAATACATTAAGAGATGGACAAATTGTCTCAAAAGCTAAGGGTAGGTTTCCAGGGCAAAAGGCTCTATTTTAACTTTTTGCAGTAGATCAGTACAGCTAAAATATCAGTTGTGTGCTTTGTTATGAAGGTTTAGAGAAAGGAGAGCTACGTGGTGAGTATTGGTATTACCTGTCCAAACACTCCAGCAGGGAGAGTGTCAGCCTCACAGCTTAGCCCAGTGTTCCCCTCTGGGATTTTTCCCCCCAGTTTTATTGAGAAATAATTGACATACATCACTGTTTAAGTTAAAAGTATACAGCATGATGGTTTGATTTACATATATTGTAAAATGATTGCTATAGGTTTAGTTAACATCCATCACCTCATGGGTACAACAATAACAACAAAAAATAAATTTCTCCTTGTGATGAGAGCTTTTAGGATCTACTCACTTAGCAACTTTCCTGTATAGCAGTGTTAACCCTAGTTTGAGCAAACGCTGGGAGATAGTGGAGACCAGCGGAGCCTTGAGGGCTGCAGTCCATGGGGTCGCAAAGAGTCTGGCACAACTTAGAGACTGAATAAGTGTTGACCGAAGTCGTCATATTGTACATTACACCCCAACACTCACTTCTCTCATAACTGGGGGTCTTTTGGCCACTTTCCTCTTAATCGTTTGTGTAAGCCCCACAGCACCCAGAGCAGCATTTTGTACTTTATAGGACTTCAGTGAGTCCCAATAAGTTGTATTAACATAAAGATACATTTAGCATTTTGTGGAGCCAAGTACTTGGGTTTCCTGGCTCTAACAAACTCGAAATTTCGGTTGAGCCGTGTGCTCCTCCCTCCTCTACAAGTGTATGGGATCCTGCTCGGATACCCAAGGGATTCTCCCATCCCCTTTGATCCGGTAAATCACCCGCCTTCCTGCACTCTTGGAAAGGAAATGGCAACCCACTCCAGTACTCTTGCCTGGAGAATCCCATGGAAGGAGGAGCCTGGTAGGCTACAGTCCATGGGGTTGCAAAGAGTTGGACACGACTGAGCGACTTCACTTCTTGCACTCTGCTCTTGACTGACTTCCTGCAGAGGGTCACTGCGCAGCAGGGACTGGAGCCTGGAGAAACGTGCGCTGATCTGCTGAAGGAATTTGCGGTCAGACGACTGTGTGTGCACACGTGTGTGGGTGCACGCTTGTGTGCTGGGAACGTGTGCAGGCAGCGCTGGTGGGCATCGCTCTGATCTGCACTCAGCTGTCATGTTGCAGCTGTGGGGACAGAGATGTAGTCAGGGCCAGCCAGAAACCAGCTGGGCAGACAGATGAGAGTAAAGTCTGAATCTCAGTTTTGAAGGTTGAGATATTAGATTGTTCTTATATAGCCAAAATTCTCTAGCAACTTAGTGGTGAGTTCACACAACCCAGTGCAGGTGTAAGGTACATATTAGTCTGCAAGCGTAAATGCCAACTTACTGACTTACAGGGAGGAATCTACCTTCGTTGTACGGGCTCACTGTGCCCTTGCTTATAGGTTAGTATTCTGCAGTCTCCAGAGAACTTGGGTCCTCAGGCCCTTGATCTCAAGAGGTCTGAACTGGGTGTGATTGGAACAGTACTAGCCTGTGGGCATTAAAATTTTGTCCTGAAGGCTAAGTCCAGAGGTAACATGGGCATTGAAAAATCAAGTACATGGTATAATTATGCAATACATTCAAAAGCACCAGGAAGGGAGGTAGAATCTCAGTGTGGCAATGATATGGCCATTAAGGATACTTTTGAGAGGGAGGGTCAGGGAGCAGACCTAGGAGAATCCCAAAGCCAGTGGAGCCTTGACCCTTCTTACGGAGAATGAGGGTGGGAGGAGAAAAAGCTCGCTTAGGCAATTTTTGAAGCTAAATTTGTTCATTCATCTGTGCTGTGCTTAGTCACTCAGTCCTGTCTGACTCTTTGGGGATTCTCCAGGCAGAATACTGGAGGGGGTTGCCATGCCCTCCTCCAGGGGATCTTCCGGACCCCAGGGGATCGAACCCAGGTCTCCTGCATTGCAGGTGGATTCCTTGCCATCTGAACCACCAGGGAAGCCCCATTCATCTAATAGGTATTTATTGAATATCTATAACATCTGCTCTGTACCATTCACCATTCTAAGTATTGGCAGCACGTGAGTGAACAATACTGACAAGATCTTTGTCTTCATTGGAGCTAGGAGAAGGAGAAAACAATGAAATCTGTTTGTGTTATGGAATATGTTAAATGGTAATATACATAATAAAAAGATAAAGCAGTGGGAAAGACTTGGGAATGCACGTGCTGCTGGGGTGGGGGTGGGGGGTGCAAGTGGTTTTGCTCTTTTAAAGGTGGGGGTGGGGAGGTGCCAGTGGTTTGCTCTTTTAAACAGAGTGATGAGTTAAGATCTCATGAGATGAACTTTGAACTCAGTTTTCAAGAAGCAAATCTTTCAGAATTTTAGAGGAAAAAAGTGTATCAGGCAGAAGGAATAGTAGATGCAGAGTCCTCGAGGCAGGAGTGTACGTGATGTGTTTGAAGAACAGCAGGGAAGCGTGCCTGGAGATGAGATCAGAAAAGTGATGGGGCTGGATTGTGTCTGGTCGCGGAAGCCAGGCAGGAGTTGGGCTTCTCCAGCTATGAGATGGAAGCTGGTGAAGAGCTTTATGCAGAGAAGTGACATGATTTGACTTGTGTTTTAATGAATTACTGTTGCAGCTGAGAATAGGCCCTGGGTAGACCCAGGGAGACTGTTAAGGAGGCTTCGGCAATAATATGGTGGGGGATGCTGGCAGCTTAGACAGGATGATGACAGGGGAGGTGGGGAAAAGCAGACAGGTTCTAGAAATGCTTCGAAGGTAGAGTCCAAATAATTTGCTAATGAATCGGATGTAGGTTTTGACAGAAAGACAGAGCAGGGATGACTCCAAGATTTTGGGTCTGATCTAACTGGAGGGCTGCAGTTGCCTCTACCTGGAGTCAACAGTTAAAGGTTGGATGTCCATGGAGCCAGAGCAGGGGGGCAGTTGTCATGACCGGGGCTGCAGGGGAGCCAGCTGGCGCCATCGTGGAGACCCTCCTAACTGATGCACAGGCACAGTGACGTCAGCTGCTCAGGGCATCTGTTTCCTGGGACACACCAGAGAAAACCTGAAAACTTCATACCCCATTTCCTGTCATTTGAGACTCCATTCTCCTTTCATTGTAGCAGGTTTATGGTGGTTTACCGCTGATCTTGGCAGTGGTTTTCCTTTACCTTTGGTCAGTTCTGGCTTTGATGTTTTAGCACCGTGTGTCATAAACAGAGGAGCCTGGTGGGCTACAGCCCATAGGGTCTCAAAGAGTTGGACACGATTGAAGCACCTTAAGTATGCACACACCGTGTGTCATAGTTTTGACTTGCGAGATGTCCTGTCATGTAAGGTAAGGTCTAGTTTAACTTCAGAAAATGGTCATGCTCTATTCCCGTCATTTTCAAATTCTTGGAGACTATCTACCATTATCATCTCCCATAACCCTAAATGCTGTCACCCAAATCCAGGAAGTCACTTTTATGTCTCCACTCTGCTCCACCCAGAAACCGCTTTACTCTTATAAGGTGGTGATTGGGTGGCAGAGGTCTAATTGCAGTGATGTCCAATCGGGCAATGTTCAGGAATGGGGGCAGCCTGCTAGGCAGTAAAGGAGATGGATGTGTTCATGTAAGTTCCTCCTTACTTTGAATATTTTGTTACTTCTTAGCAAGATCCTGGAAATGCCCATATAATTCTTCCTCCACTTTAATTTTTTTCTGCCAAGATTGATTTTCTTCAGAAGCTCGTATATATAAGCCTGTCTCCTATTTTCACTCAAAGAGACAGATGGTTGTAACTGACTCTAGCTTAAATTTAAAAAAAAAAAAAAAAAAGACATCTTGAATTTGAAAAATGCACATGGGTATCAGAAGGGGTTTAAGCCTTTAAGAACTGGTTGAGAAATCTGTTCTGAATCCTGCCTCATACCCTGAGTTATCCATTCATGTATAGATAGCATGCTGTGTGCAGGCAAAGCTGGGGGGCTCTGCAGCCAAGCTTTTCAGATGGGTATTTGCTTTCTGAAAGGAATATAAAGGTTGTGCTGATGAGACAAATGGCAAACCTCCAGATCCTGGGTTCAGTCAGCATTTGCTCTGACATGGCCTGCAGGAAATATGCCATGGTCCCACATTTCCGACGGTATTGATTTTCTGCACTCTTAAGGGCATACTAGGGTAACCGGAAAAGCCAGTTAATCTTTGTAAGTACATCCATCTTGATGCGTTTGTGCCCTGAAACATCCATGGGTTTATTTTGTTATCTTTTTCACTTTCTTTCTCTGATGGAACTTGAATGTTGCTGAGCTTGCTTTGGCCATTCTGTGGTAATGCGTCCTCACCAGCGCCCTGCAAATGACTGCAGGTTAAGTGTGCACCCAGATATTAATCTCTTGGCCCTCAGAGTAGTCGGGGCCTGGGTCAGTCTCCTGTGGTAGCCAACAGCTTTCTCTGATCCCTCAGCACACTGTACAAGTGCCACATGGGTGTCATGCCGTGCGAAATATTGGCTGAGGAAAGACAAAGGTAGAAACAAGTTTATGAATGAAAGTTTATTAATTCTACAATTGATGTAGCCCAGAATATTTGCAACCGACAATAGACAACACTGTGTCTGTGTAACAGTGAAAGTGCGTGTGTCCAGAACCAAGTTCTGTGAAACCATAGTTGTCCTTCCCGGGTGCTGTGTGCCTCTTAGCAGTTTTCATCTGTTAATCACAAACATTGCTCCCTGTGACTGCTAACGAACTTGATTTTGTTACATATTGGTGGTTTGCAACCCATGTTTAAAAAGCCTGTGTGTAGAACAGATAGCCAGTGGAAGTTTGCTGTATGACATAGAGAGCTCAAACCCGGTGCTCTGTGACAACCTAGAGGGGTGGGATGGGGTGCAGGGTGGGAGGGAGGTTCAATAGGAAGGGGATATATATATATATATATATATATATATATACA